>JAAMPI010001123.1:4337-19267 GCA_013054445.1 Cudoniella acicularis
TAAGATATTAAANGATAATANNNANATAANGTTTTTTCTTAAGTTNTAGATTATATAAATTTNTTNTATAAGAAGCTNNAGAGCTAAGNTANTAGACNNGTTCCTTCTTNCCTTTATCTAGGTTTTTAAGAATAGNTTATANNTNTNTANTAGTTATTAGATCTTTTAAGCCGTAGNCTTCTNNATAACCTTTCNTATNNTNTNTAANAGAGCGATTAGCNTTTATAACNNTANTANNTTATANNTTACTTTNCCTAGCTTCTTTATNNCTAGTATATATATATCCTAGAACCTTTTTAGATAATAACTAGAGCTCTAATANGCTATAATAANAGAGGTAATNNNTATAGCTANAGGTATTCCTATTNTCTTTAAGAATACTAGCGAGATCNTATCTTATCNTAAGGCNTCTTTTANTTTTTAGCTATTAATAATANTTATAATTTCTTTTANGNTTATTATATATAAGAAGAGAAGAGAGGNNTTAGAAAAGNNTNNTCTATAAANNAGTNNTCTTTAATATCGCTAANGTCTATTCTAGNCTCTAAGAAGAACTTNTTTCTNAAGNTATTANCCTTNTCTANAANGGTNCTAGCTANGCTCTNAGGACGTTTTAAGGTCTAGNAGAGTAGNGAGNTNTAGAGGTTTCNTNTCTTTAAGTCTAGCNTATCTNNTAAGCCTTTATATCNCGCTNTCTAATATATCTATATTATAGATTTCCTNTTAGAATATCTTTCCTTTTNTANTNTTTAATAAGCTTTACTTTNTTNTAACTNGCTNNNTNTTACCTTTCTTATACTTTTTTATATTTATAGATCTTTAGTATTTCGCTATCTTTTTTTATTTCTATTTTTCTTTTTAGACTAGGGCTTTAATCTCGTTTATCTATTATAGGCTTACCTTTTAAGAGGCCTTAGACTTCGGGACTACTTTCTTAATTAAGTCTTTTATAAAGCTTATTAGATATTTTATATAGACCTCGATTTATTCTAATAGATAAATACCTTTTAAAAGTCTTTAAAGTTCTATTACTTCGCTTTTAATAGTAGTTATATCTGTTTTTTTCTAGTTAAGTCTCTCTTTTTAAGTCTATTATAAGAAAGAAAAGTCTAAGGATATAAGGATTAGCTAGTAGTTAGACTCTTAGTCTAAGATATCGTCTATTATATAAGTTATTAGATAGTTAAACGCTTCTTTTATCTTAAAGGTTAGGTATAGAATACTTTATAAGCCTCTTACTTCTTATATAATTATATCTAAAGAAATAAATAGTTATAGGCTTATATCTTCTATTATCTTAAGAAGTAATTCTATAAAGAGGTAATAGGTTAGGTCTTATAGTTTATTCTATTATAGATAATATAAGTTAAAATCTCTAAATAAGATATATTCTCTAGGTTCGCTTAGCGCTTATTATAAGAAGATTAGAGAGGTTTTAAGAGTATATTAAAGGTATTCTAGGTCTTATTTTTTATTTAGATTTTAAGAGTATAAAAGTTAAATAAATAGAAGTCGACTATCTAGNCTAATTAAAAAAGGTTCTTATTAACGAATATATAGGCNCTACTCTTCTTANGGGANTATANTAGCTAGAAGCTAGATTAGCGANNGTTATAGNTAGTANANNTATATAAGTTAGTCTATAGTTCTTANATANCGATTATATNTAGGCGGCTTATCNCTAGGTCTTTAAATAANNAGATTATTATCTTATTCTTACTTTTNTATATATTATATTAAANGATCTTTAGCTTCTNTATTANTAGNTACTTNNTTAGTTNTTTATTAGTTNTTAGATATTATCTTAGCNCTAGGCNNCTACTATTANNATAAANGGTCTTCNTAGCTTCTNTCTAGCTATANNTATTTCNTATANTTCGTCTTAGCTTNTTTNNTCTANTTCTANGGCNCTTTTTATANNTATATATTTATATATATTAATTGTTAGAGTTATCTCTATTAAGATAGTGTCTTAGGTTAAAAATAGGTCTATTTCTTAACTTAGGTTAATAGCCTCTTATTTAGGTCTGTTTTAGGTCTAGCTTATCTCTTAGAAAAGGCCCTTCTATAATAAGGTCTAGGGAATGTCACGGAGTTAGTTCACGTGACCTGTTCTACACGTGACGGCGCTAGGCCTAAGCGAGGTTTCGGGCAGAGGTTAAATACGTAACAGCTTCTCCTTTCCCCTTCTTCTCTTCTTCGTTAATTATTCTAAGTAATAGAGTACTGTTTACTTTACGTCTATCTAAATACTCTATAACAGGGAAGGAGGTAGTTATTCTCTTTAAATCTTAGGGGCCTCTAGGCGTAGGCCTATCTTACCCTCTAGACTCTGTCTATATAGGTTAGATAGTTTTTATAGATATAGTGTCTTATTTTAAGACTATTATAGATAATATACTAGTGTCTACTTATATCTTCTTTCTATAGGTACTCTACTATCTTATATCTTATAGATATATAAAAACTATATCTTATTATATTTTTATATATCTTTATTATATAGCTATACTTATAATATTAAAAGTATTATATAACTTAATAGTTTTTATAAAATAGCTTATAGTTATAGAATTAATATTCTTATAATAGGCTATTATCTATTAAGAGGTCTACTTATTCTAGCTCTATAACTATTACTAGGAAGGGTCTAATAGTCTTTTTATTCTTAACTATCCTTTTAGACTAGATAACTTATAATATCTTTACCTTATCTTTAATTCTTTTATTCTGTTTTTAAATCTCTTAAATAGATTCTTCTTATTTATCTATATCGATCTAGGCGATTCTAACTCTATAGACTAAGACTATATATTATAGAGGGACGGGAGGCCTCTAAAATAGACTCTTAAAACTGATAACTAAAAGACTCGAATCTCTAGGAAGGATAGTTATTGTTCTCCGAGAAGGAGGGACGGAGAGACCTTATATATATGAATATAGTCACGTGCTACGGCACGTGACACAGAACCCCACTACAATATCCCCTTCTTTTAACTCTTATTCCTTTTCTTAAGACTTTAGTCTAGGACAGGTCTTTTTATAGTTCCTAACGCTTAGCTTTACTTTTAGTTAATATAAGGATGTCTCTACTAAAGAGTCTATATATTATAAAGATTAGGTTCTCTATATACTTTATATTAAGGTCGTCTACTAGCTCTTTTCTATTCCTTTGTTTTTATCCTAGTATTTCCTAGCCTCTTATTATTATAACCTCTCTCTCTTAACAGCTTAAGATTATTATTATTCTTATAGCTACTAATATATTACTATTTAGGTTTTAGCCGGCTACCTAGATATATAATAGTTTTTCTTTAGCTAGGATAGCTATTTTTAGTTAGTTAATATTATATTAGAGACTATTAAGTATATTATATTCTTTTATTTCTTAAGGCCTAAACACTACCTATTTAATATATTTCTATATATTACTAACTCTCTTAGGTATTCCTTTTCTATATAGATATACCTCTATGATGTTAATAGCTTATTAGGTTATTATAGTCTAGTCGTGTCTTATCGTCTCTTTAACACGTTAACTATTTATCTTTCTATTATCTTTTATTAGCTAATAAAAGTCTTATAATATTATAGATAGTTTCTAAGACAGTCTTAAGACTATATTTAAGGGTTTTTAAAGTTATTAGTCGTATATATAAAAATAATATTCTTTTTTAATAAAACTATAATATCTATAAAAAAGAACTATTTATAATAATAAAAATATTATAATATTAATAAGTTTATTTATAAATATTAGAAGCCTTACTAGTTATATTTAAGTATCTCGATCTTCTAATAAAAGAGAAGGCTAAATAGTCTTTAAATATATAAAATTTCGACTCTAAGGACCTCCGACTATACGTGATATTTTACTACCGTAATACTATAGTCACTTTATAATCCTAGTAAGTTATAAGTCTTAAGATTAAATCAGGAGCCTAGTACCTGATAATATCAGGTGACTAGCCTAATACTCAAGACCTCTCCCCTAGCTGCCTTAGAAAGCACCCTAACCTGTTAATTAGCTAGTATCTGACCGGTAAACGAGCTGATACCTTACTATCGCCCTTACGAGCTAGTACCTCACTACCTCGACTTCGAAGTAGACATTATACCCTTCCGACCGAGCGCTAGTATCGACTCTTGATCTGCTATACTCTAGAGCTAGCACCTTACTACTAAAACCGACAATAGACTCCGATATCGTCCGCTAGGCTTATAAGCTATAGTCCCTCGTTAATAATAAACACTAACACGCTCGCGCTATCGACGCCTCGACAAGATAGCTAATCTAGCTCGTCATAGGCTAATCTAAGCCTCTTGCCGATACGAAGGAGCCCCCTTACGCCCCTGTTATAGCTCTATAAAGGCACTAGGGCCCTGACGTCACGTAGGGACGTATTTNTAAGAAGTGCTGATATTCACGAAGAAACTAAGCTAAGGAGAGAAGAAGGAGAGGTAGCCCTGAAGGGGCCTTATATACAGGAGGTGAGTTCCGCTAAGCGAGGACACGTGATAAGGGGACGCGTCGCAGGCAAGGCAGACGCGTTAGGTCAGGGGGACGCGTCAAACCAGGTCTGTGACAGTTATATTATATACCTTCTTCTAAACACTCCTGACACAGTTACTTTGAAAATTATGATCGCGTTATCGCCGCCCCCCTTATTTATAGAGAACCTCCTTTTATAGTGTCATCAGCTCTCTCGACCCGTAGCCCCGCTATCGAGCCCTTTTCGCCTGTCAAACTCATAGAACAGTTAGATCTAGATTTCCAAGTCTCCCTAGTATCATACGACGTCGCCACATGGATTAGTACCTCCAACGAAGCGATCAAGGATCCCTGGTCAGCTGCATAGTAAGAATTACGGTAAATCTCCGTAACATATTATATAAGCAACCCATCACGTGCGGGAATAAGCCTCGCCGGAAAATTCCCGTTTCCCGACATCCTCCGACCACAGTAAAAAGTGGCCCTATGCGCAGCCAACAAAATCGGCCTATCCTCTCCTTCGGATAAGAAATGCTTCTGTCGCGACGAACTTCCGATTTTTCACTTCCGGCTTTTCACTTCCGATTCTTTTTTTCTTTCAAATTGTTTTGCGCTCTGCCCAGAACGACGAACCTCTTCGATTTTTAGCCCTGCCTCTAAGGGGAATTCGCTCCTCTTGCAAAATTGCTGACGAATTCGAAGTCTCTCCTTCGCAAATTTATCAAGTTATTATTGCTCGATCCCTATCCTATAGTTATTGCTCTTCCCCGGACGCTAGTTCGTAACAAGATCGACCGCATGTTAGCGCAGCTGCCGATCATTTCGATAGCGTTTCTGCTCCAGAAGTCTGCACCTGCTTTATCGCGATAGGGGTAATATTTTTAACTTTTAAAGCGCCAAAAGGCAAGTTGTTTAGGGAATGAACACTCCATCAAAGTTCGAAGACGGTACGTTATAAGGGCAAATGCGGTAACATGGGTTTGATTGTGGGAGAAGGGCAGAATGAAGTTTTAGCGCGCCTTGGCTTGTGCAAAGTCGCTTACCTAACTGTGTTTCAGAAGAGCCTTGCTTATTACATGATTTCTGACTAAAGCTCAGTGCTCTGGGCAGAATGTGGCGCAGCTTAGCCACGTGTCCGCAGTTGCCTAGCGCCAGCCGCCTTGACTTTAAGAAGACTCGTTGCGTGGATCTCGTTGCCTAGCTCTGCACTCCTTGAGTCCTTTACCACTTCCGAAACGCAGGGACTTATCTACTCCAGCCTCTGATTTCAGCAAATATCTCACAGTTTCTACACTAGTTAACAGGATGTTGAGTTTCGGTAACATTAGCGGCAGCAATGCCATGGCTTTTGACCCTGTCAAGGATATTCCGCCGCTTGATGGCAAAGTCATTCTTGTCACAGGAGGTAGCTCCGGGCTTGGGAAGCAAGCCATCACCTACCTCACTCAGCACAATCCATCCCAGATTTGGCTAGCAGCACAGAACATTGAAGAGGCTGAGGCCGCGTGCACCGATATCCGTCAGCAAGTCCACCAGGCCAACCTTAGGATCTTGCCGCTGGATCTTGCTTCACTCGATTCCGTGAAGCAGGCCGCGGCCACGTTTTCGGCTCAAGCAGACCGCCTCGATATTCTCATGCTTAATGCCGGAGTCATGTCCATTCCACCAGGATTGACCGAGGATGGGTTCGAGAAACAATTCGGCATCAATCATATGGGTCATGCACTATTGACAAAGTTGTTGCTCCCTTTACTCACAAGGACTGCAAGCGCCAGCGATGATGTTCGCGTCATTGTAGTGACCTCATATAGTCACTGGAATGCGCCTGAGGAAGGAATTCTCTTTGACACTCTCAGGACACCCGCTGAGCACCTCTCTGGTTCACAGCGCTATGGGCAGAGTAAACTTGCGAACATTCTTTTTGCGCGGCACTTAGCAAGCCAGTACCCAAACTTGACTGTCGCGGCAGTCCACCCAGGTATCGCCGACACAAACTTGCACGCTAACGCGACCGATACACGTCTTGTCAACCGAATTATTAACCGTTATTTGTACAAATATCTGATTTTCAGTTCTATTGCGACGGCTGCCAAGCATCAAGTGTGGGCTGCGACGAAGAAAGGACTGAAGAGCGGCGAGTATTATGAACCCCTCGGAATAGCTGGTGGGGGAAGACCTGAAGGAAAGGACTCGCAGTTGGCGAAGAAGCTGTGGGATTGGACTGAGGCGGAGTTGTTAAAGTTCACTTCTTGAAAGACGCTCATCTGGGAAGTAGTCTCGACGGCTTTGGTCAACTCTTCGAGGGTAATGCACGCTATCCAAGTTATAGAAGTCATGTATTATGTACGTGTTATAGTAGTATGATTAGGTGCACCCCACAATCACAAAACTATTCTTGTAGAGACAGGTCTAGTACTACACAATTATAAATTCTAGGAGCCGCAATCTATATCAGTAACATATTGCCTGTACTTGACGGGACCAGAGTTGCAGTCACTTGCAGAATCGGCTTCTGGTTTTCTGATACAATTTGATGCCATTGGTCCGTCATAGAGGAAGCCAATTCCGCCACTGAGTGTAGTTATGCTTTGAAAATACGAATCCTGAAAGAGCATCAAAGCTTTTATTCAACCATAGTCTGAGTCGTTCTTCTAATAAGGGTCGCATCTTCTGCGATAATATTCGTCTAACCACAATTCTTTCTCCTCCTCCTCCCTCCTCTCCTCTTCTCTTCGGAACTGTTCCTTATTATACGCATTACAATCCTCTTCATTATCAAATTCGACTCGATTATCCCAGGAGATCCAAACCCTTTTCAGGAGCTTTATAACCTTGACGGCCCATCCGTAGTTATTCATCTTCTTTATCAAATCATCGCTTACGTCTCCTTCGGGGTACACCTGAAAATGGACGATGGTCTCTTTCAAGGAAAGAATGCTCTTGAGGCGTGTGTTGAGCAAATCTAACGCCTCTATCGCGATCAGAGAATAGCTAAGCGCGTAGTTATAGCGTTCGGGTGGGATCAACAGTTCGAGGGTCTGGATACTAGTACAGGTGTCCCGGATGAGTTGTAGGTTCCTGACATGCGCTTCGTGAAGTATAGCCCTAGCAGGCTGCGGGTAGTGAAAGGTAAAAAACAGTATGTAGATATAGTGAATAAGACTTGCACGAGATCCGATTTAGTGAAGGAATAGGCCGATGTGAGCACTAGTAGGTGTAGACGGTGTGGAGGTTAATACTTCTGGGAATTAGAAGCGGTTATTGGAATAGAGCAGTGGACTACCCTCGAGGTGCATTATTCTGTTGACACGGAGAATAGCTAGATAGAGTCCATCTCTTCGTTGTCGAAAGAGGGGCGGCGACGGAGGGCTATAGTCTGCTACGAAGTTAATCGGTTCTGAGAGAACGAGGAGTTCTGAAAAGATCTTGAGCCGGATCTCAGTGGCAATGCCGGAGAGATTCATTTGTGTCCGGTGCTAGAGGTGTCAAGCGTGAAGAGTTGATTGATAAGGAAATCACTCCCCTCCCTTAGCCCCGCGTGGCCGGAGGACGTCAGTCCCTCGATATAGCATATTAGCCAACATCACCTGATCTAGATTCTCACGTGATCAATAGAAGACAGGGAATACGCTACACCTGACTAAGTTCACCTGACTAAGTTCGGAACAGTAGATTAGTAAAATATTACGAATCCGGGCTTTAATATAGTATAATATAATTAGGCTAATATATACTAAGCACTAAATTATAAAGCTAAAATATACGGACTTTTTTATACTTTCCTTATACGGCAAACTCTTGGATTTCCTTATAAACCTTTCTAAATGTCTTTAAAACTTAAAGTTATATTGTTTCTATATAGAACCTTTCTTTAAGTATTCTGAATTTCGAAAAGACTCTTATAGTTATAATTAAGTAGGGGGGAGTAGCTAAAACGGCGATCGACAACGTTAATGAAATGATTAGTAGTATAATCAACTATAGTTTTTTTCTTGTTATAGGCTAGTTTCCTAAAGAGAAATAGCAGAAGAACAGTAATATATTAATAAAATCTTAATAAACTTATAAATAATAGACTTAAGATATATAACTTATAGATTCGTCTCGCTATAGAGTACGTCTCGCGATATAGGGATAGACGTTATAATATTTTCTTAATATAAACCGAATCTTTATAAAGAAATAACTAAAGAATAATAATAAACTAATTATAACTTTATATATTTATATAGTAGAGATTTAAGACCCTTAAACTATAAAATCGTTTCGGTACGTAAGGTTTTTCGTTACGTAGGGATAGACGTTAATAATAATAAAATATTCTTTTAAACCCTAGTTTTCTAATTATAACTATTATATCGAAAAAATTCTAATAGCGTATTAAATAAGGGGTAAGGAATTCCCCTAGATAGTAAGACGACAAATTAGGGTTAGAGACTTTTTTAGTAGAGTCCTTTTCTAGAGAATGTCTTTACCCTAAGAATTTCCGCTTAAAGACCTATATAATAATCGTTAATAGTATTAAAACGGTAGCGTAATAAAGAGCTCTTAAATACCGACTACTTATATCTCTTTCTTTAACTCCGATACTAGATCTAAGATCTTAAATCTTTAATTATAGACCGTATAGAATAATAATAGATATAAATAAAAGGACGAAACATAATATAAATATAAAACAGATCCCTAGCCTCTTTAACTAATTTATAAAACTAAATAGTTAAAATATTAAACAAATATATATAATAGCTATAATAGCTATAAATACTAGTTTTACGACTAATAAGTATTAAATATTTATAAGTATAACTTTTATTAAAATCTCTTTAAAAGGCTAAATATTACGAATAGGTATCACGTGTAGGCCTAGGCCTAAGGCTCGGCTACGACTAGCGGGAGTAGTATAGAGAACCAGGGTTCTAAGTCACGGTGATTACGTGACGAGTCATGTGACTAGTCAGGTGATAGAGTCCAGGGCCGAAGCTTGGCAGGAGAGACCAACGGTCCTTCGGCCCACTTAGGTGCCTGCGGCCCTAGAGGTTTAGAGATCTATATAAGCAGAGAGATTTTCTTACTAGATAAAAGCTTCGTGCTTAACTTACTTTAGTAATCTTATATCATACTTTGATTATCCTTGCTTATAACGTGCTAAGCTTCTATGTATAGCAACTACCAGTGACATCGCAAAGCCTACACTTCTATACTACTAATACCTATAGACTCGGCTTACTGTCTTAAAACGACAAGGTAGTAACTACTGGAAACGTTATACTAAAGAGCGTAGATTTCGTCGCTGATAAAGCCTATAATAATTTCTAGTATTATATTTAAAATATTAAATAGGAAGTCGCTATATTTTATATTGTAGAGGGACGGGAGGCCTCTAAAATAGACTCTTAAAACTGATNACTGAAAGNCTCGAATCTCTANGANGGATNGTTGTTGTTCCTCTCTAGGAGAGGGGGNGNGNCCTTATATACATGAATATAGTCACGTGCTACGGCACGTGACACAGAACCCCACTACAGTAAGAGAAACCCTACCCACCCGCGGGTAATAGGTACTACCCACTACCTATCACGCAGCCTAGCGACTACTCAGGTCCAAAGACGGAAATGGATTTTGGTGAGGTCCGGATTCGTTGCAGACTTTAGCGGTAGTTTCAGACGAAACCTGACTGACTTTGGTACTAGTTAGTATCACCGCTCTGCTAATCACCCTTACCCTCCGACTTAGAATGCTCAGTCACGTTCCTGCTCACCCTTTCTGGTGACCGATCGTACTTCACCTGATCCTTTGCTTCTGCCATGCGAAAATTGTCAACTCTACACGACTATATTCAGGGAGACCGAGTCATTGGGAGATTTCACCAAAAGTATCATATTTGTTATTGAAGTCTTGGTAATACATTCAAAGTAGAAAATCTGTTGTAGGCTGAATCGTTGATTATTTATAAATCTAAAAGTCCTAATTTACAGTGCGTGGCAATTGCTAAGACAGAATCAAATCAAATCAAATCAACCTTTAAATAATACAGCTACCTTTGCCGCACCATCTTCCGCATACATCGTCGACTTAGCTTTCGCACCCTGTTCCGCCGCATTCTTGGCTCCAGACACCATTTCCACCTCAAACTCTTTCATCAACGGATTCAGCACATTCTGGAAAGAAGCGGCATCTTGCGGGGCAGTCTCATACGCCTTAATTGTTGCCTGAGATAGCATCACTGCGTCCCACATTCCAAGATTAACTCCCTCGCCATTTGGAGACATCAAATGAGCCGCGTCGCCGATGAGTGTCGTTCCCGGGTTGTGCTCCCAGATGTGTCCGATAGGAAGCTCGTACACCGCCCTCGTGTCTACGTTCACACCCGGGTGGTCGATCGACTCCTCGTCGCACGCAACCGTCACTAGCTCTTTGGTTCTGGCACCCCACAGACCAAGTAGAGCACTATTGCTAAGGAGTTTGTTCTTGGCGCCCAGGGCTGTTTCGTTGCGTAGGCCGGACGTAGTTGCGAAGTCCTCATCTGGTGTAGTGATGAAAATATACATCCTGGCCGAGTCGTGCGACCCCTGCTGAGCTGTCACGGCGTGCCTGTTCCCGAGCGCGCAGAAGGTTCCAGGGCCGACAAGCTCAGCTAGATGCGGATATCTTGTAGTGAATTGCCTGATAGTGAGGGTGATGATTTGTCTCTCCGCGTATTGCGGCTTCACGTCCGTCAATAGTTTGCGGACCCTGGACCAGGCGCCATCGGCGCCAATAACCAAGTCGAACGTCTGCTTGTTGTGCGCCCCGAAGTCGAGCTGGATCTCGCTATGGCTAGATTTAGTGGAGCTTGTGGCAGAGAGAAGTTTGTGTCCCCATTTGATCGTCTCGGCAGGTATCCTGGACATCAAGAGCTGGCTCAAGTCATGGCGAGAGATTTCAGGGCGGCTCTCCCCATTAAATGACGTCGCAAAGACGACGTTGCCATCCTGGTCTGCTATCTTCATTATTTCGGCGCAATCGCCAGTGAGTGAGATAAAGTCATTGAACAAATCACACCTCTTGATGGCAGCGAGACCGGTTTCCTCGTGGAGATCAAGTACTCCGATGGGCTGTGCGAGTTCCTTGCTGGTAGGTTTATGACGAAGCTCGAAAATAGTAAATGAAACGCCATGTTTGTGAAGAAGCACACCAGCTGTTAGTCCAGCGGGACCTGCGCCGACAATGGCGATTCTTGGTTGAGTTGAGGACATGTGATAGAAAGTAAGTTATATTTGTTAATTGTAACCAAAGAGAACTCTTCTGATGAAGATTTAAAACTCTTTCAAAATTAGAATTGTAAGACTATTTATAATTACTAAAAGTCAAGTTTAAAATTTGTTCTCGGGCTATAGAAAAATCCGTCGTCTAGTAGTCGGACTGGACAAAAGCCCGAACACGTAACTCGATTATACAAGGCTACCTTTGATAGCAAAACTAAAGGTGGATCTGAATTTAAAATAGTTATAGAGAATTATTTATCCACGGCCATTACGGAGCAGTATCGTGCATATTTGAATACGGCAATCCGAGTCTCGTGGCTGTGGCGGTTCTGGCATATGTGGCCTCACCGTCATCATGCTTTCACTTAATCACGTGGCATGTAAAGTGACTAGTCGAAGCAAGACCCTTAAGGCCACGCTTCTCTCGAGCTCTCTTCCTTCCTTAGCTTGGAATCTTCACCGATAGTACAGAGACTCTTGAATACTAGGCAACCTTCACTCTTACCTTTCTTTGCCAGTACGCGCTGTCATAGTGGCAGAGACAAAGCAGCCGTCTTTGATATCCCACCATGGTCCGTGGCTAAGCGGATCAGTTGGCTTGTTCGGCTCGGTAGTGGCTTCGGGGTTATTAGGAATAGAGTAAAATTCAGGTCGTGTTAAAGTATATCCTAAAGAATAGATCTAATCATGTTTTATTATATTTTAGCTAGAACATCAACGCTAAAAATATCCTTAAGTAGAATAGAACTAACAATGTTCTGACCCTTTTAGTCAGGCTATCAACATTAGGCCGGAGTATTTGTTTCGCTAGCGTTGAACACCCGATGCCGACGCCAGCGTTCCTCAAGCGCCAGCGCCGGGGAGCCGAATTTTGCCCCGTTTCCAACGGTAGCGCCTTTGGGCCCAACTCGGCCCTCACTCTGTCTCCTCAGTGGGCAGGAGATAAAAGATACTGTTGCCTTCGTTTAACTTCCACTGAAGAGACCAATTACTTCACTTCAAAGCAGAGGGTTAAAGCCGTTGCACCCAGAAATTATGGTAATAGTTATATACTATAGCCCCCGATTTAACATTACATTTCCCATCTACGAAGAAGAAACGCTAGAGCATCAGTAATAAACAGTTGAGAGTAAGCAGATCTGACCCACGGCACAAATATTATAGCTCCCCATAAGCGATAGGAGGACCTCCTATGACATTACCTTGTTGGGTATCTAGAATCTTTTCCTTGTTAGGGAATATATTTCCCTTCGTGAGTTCTTCAAGGGCCACATCGAACCTCGCTCCGGCCTAGTACACAATTCCAATCTTGATTAATGTTAGCAGATTATGCCGAGAAACTAAACGACGACTTACTATGATCGCCGAAATAAAGAATAGCGTCCCCAACACAGCAAACAGGAGGTAGAAGACATCGCTCTTCGCCTGATCATCGATAGCCTTGGCATTGTCGGTGACTACTACTCCACTACCACCACCCTTGGCCAATTGAGCAAGAACCTTTGGATCCTGCGAAGGATAGATAGATTCGATAAATTGCTCAACTTTGCCACAATACTGATGTTGAGGAAGTTAGGATCCTTCGGGGTGTTCTTCTTGTGTATCCGTCGAACGTATCTCTTAAAGACCGCACAGACTGTTCGCAGATTTTGCGACGATTCTATCATTAATTGAGCCGCATCACCTTTCGTGATCTTCACGTTAGTCTCGAAGATTTGGGGGTTCTGGAAGACGAGCTCCAGTGTAGCAATAGCCATCGCCTGGGGAATAGCTACGAAGTTGAAGACGCCCTGTTCTTTTATCCCCGCCATGTAGAAGAGGCACTCCTCAGTATGTCTCAGAGAATTCAGAACCATCTCCGAACTACAAGCAAGCGCTGCTTCTCGGTGTTTGGGATCGAAGAGATCGTCAAACTTGTCCACGTGCTTTGACCAGATTTCCTTGGGCCAGAACCGCCTCTTGTCATCAAAGTCCTCTCGTACGTCACGGATAATGTTTGTCTTTTGTAGAAACTGGCCCATCGATTCCGCAAGCTCAGGCCGATTGCTTAAAGCAGGATTCACGAAACCACCCTCTACGAAGAACCTCGTCAATCCGTCTCCCACGAGCCCTGCAACATAATGACAATATAGCTCGTACTCCTTAATCGTGTTGACGCTATTGATGTTGTGCTCCGCATTGCTGGCATAGTCAGCCATGCCGTTTCCCATCTTGTGCGTGATGTCCTTTATGGTGTCCCTATACTTCGGGTCAATGAGCTTGAACTCTGTGATCACGTCGTCGAAATGTACGAGAAGCTCTCGATCCTTCTCGTTAGGTCCATTCTTGTCGTAAGTCCAGCCATCCTTCTCAAGAATCGTCTCGAAGTTGCGCAGTAATGGCTCTTTCTCCTCCAGAGATATTGTCATGTCATCCTCAATCGTATCTAGTCCTCGCAGCACCAAATAGTACAAGACCACCGGGACAACTAAGTCAGGATTGAGTTCTTGAACAACCGTGGCGAAGCTCCGACTGGTCATCTTGAGCCATTTGAAACAATCTTTAAGCGTCGCTGACTCCTTGGAGGGGTCTCGAGTGTAAGCTAGTTCATGCCACATCTTCCTATAGATATTTTAGCCTCTTGTATGCCTCTAGCGCTTTCTTGGGGATACCAACCACTGTATTATAGATCTTAATTGGTTGGGATGCACCGCAAGGTACAGGACCTGGCCTAAGATCCCCATATTGGCAATTCGAACTTGGTCGTGATAGGAGAGAGTTCTTGAGTTATGCGTCAATGGCAATGGGATGACCGCTATAAGTCGTGATCGAGGGTCTGGTGAGGTAAGGCGATTAATAAGTACGCTTATTTTAGCATCAGGCAACAAGGCAGGAATTACGATGTTCGGGCAGTTAAGTGAGGTTGCATCATTAGGCTTTCTTGCTCTTTTAACAAGCGAGATACTACCCTGCGATACTCTTAACGAGCCTGGTCAGCTAAGTCTACGTTTTCAGGCCTTTAGCGACCCCGCACACACCCTAATAAAAATAATTAATTATGCCACTATCGACCCCCCCCATTCGTCTTTAACCACGCTCCTGGCTTCGAAATAGCAACAAAACATAAGGAAGCGATACGCCAGCTTTATAGCTTTGGAAAGAAGTCGGTTGAGGAGATTATAGAGCGCTACGGGCTGAGCAAAACGACAGTT
>JAAMPI010001124.1:0-19265 GCA_013054445.1 Cudoniella acicularis
CACCCTCGCGTGCTCCACACCCCCAAACGCAATCACCAACTGAAAAGCAACATAAAGGGTTTTAGCTCCACAGCCAAGATCCATCAATCCCTCCATTTCAACCAGAGAAAGCATCTCTCTTGCTTTCTTGAGACTGGCGACGGGGGTTAGGAGTAGGTGTTCGCTGTTTTCGAAATCGTGGTTGAGCGCTAAGATGCTCATAAGCCTGGCGTCGCTCTGTATGCTCTCTGGGGATGGAAGTAAGCAAGCTGGAAATGCATTGAAAGCCAAAAGCCGCCTGAAGATTCATCTATCGAGTAGTAGCGAAAGGCGCAATGGTAAAATACGAAATCGTGATTTCCTCTCCCTCTTCAATATCGCGGATAGCGTGAACCGTCAGCTTTTCCGTCAAGGAATTCCAGCAGTGATGTATGTCTGGGATGCAGGCATGGTTAATTCGATTTGCTGTTATGAAGATTCCTCCTTCCCCTTCTTTGGTAGGTAGACCATTTGTTTTCAGGATTCCGGAGAATGGCGTCGAGGGGAAATTGTTGTGGAGGGAGAGGAGAGAGCGTTGTTGGTTTAGGGAGAGGGAGAGGGTGGATATGTGCATCGCGATGAGTTTTTCGGCTAGGAGAGCGGGGGAATTGAGGAGTGTGGAAAGGGGGTAGGTTAAGAGAGGGGGTTCGGCGAGAATCCGGGTTCCTTTTGAGATGCGAGCGGTGGCGGCTAGGCCGAGACCTTTGTTGGACACAGGTGCTATTTTGAGCATTGGGGACAAGTGGAAATCTTGAATTCGCAAAATAGGAGGGGGTGGATCTGTTATTTTTCTAGAAAATACGGACAAAGAAACATTCCAATGTTATTCCTTGCATTCCACGAATGCGGGTTCGAGAATATGCAGCGAGCAATGATGCCGCATGTTGATAGCCTTTTCGAATATTTCGGCCGCTCTAATGTTCTTCAATTGTGGTTGTCACAGATTAGGGCACATGGCATAAGGGGGGCCGGTCACGTGAATATCACATGGAGCCTAGAAGGAAGGGGCTACTGCGATTGCATGCATGAGGTTATCTCTTTACTTCCACGAAGAGAACTCTCCTCTCTTCTTTCTCGGGCTTCTAGTCTTTGAATCAAAGCTTTATTTACTTCTGCTCCCTGCTTCTTGACCCCTCACAATTCTAGAAGTTCGTGGTCTACTAGGTATTTATGAATTTTTCTTGTTTTTTGCGGGCTACTTTAAAAATTCGGAAACAGCCATGAAGGCAAGAACCAAAAAGCGAAAACTGTATAGAGCATTTCAAATACATAGAATTCCTAATTTCCCTTTTGAGGCATTATAGAGTATCAAAAACCATCTAACTCAAACATAAAATAACAGAAACAGTAGAAGCAAAAACAAACCTGAAAAAAGGTGCATACATCTGAGTATCATCCCCACGTGACTCCGCTTAGAAAAAATGTCAATATCCCTAGTTCGGCACTCTACTTACCTACGAGCTCTAAAGAGTTCCTAAACATATATCATCATTAACTATATAAGTGTAATAGCCTCGAAAGGTCGAATTTTAATACTGTAACCTTCCCTTCTTTATCTTTAGACGCAGTCTATCTAGACTTGAAGAACTACTTTGCTGCTGATATGATGTTTTCTAAGGCTGCGACGGTAGGATGTCGACACCGATCAAGAACTTATAAGGTAAGGAAGAGAAAGATAGGGGAATAATAGTGAGAGTTGGTATACGAGGAAAGGTGGAGACGTAGATAGATAATGCAGTCAGCAACGCCCCGCCCTTCAGCGGATACGTAGATCATTACCCTACCCCACAACTCAGCTAAGCAATGACTTGCATCCGCGTCAACTCCCAGAAAAATCGGGGGAAGAAAAAGAAACCCCTTACATCGCACAAAATTAACTGATATAAACACGGAGACACAGCGAAATATTTTTAAAAGGTTTTCTTTAATTCCATTCAATCAACCCCCCCCACTCTCCTATTTCATTCAAGCCCGCCCCTCAAGCACCATCCCCAATACATACAAATATATCAAAAATAAACAGCAACAGATAAGATAGATAGATAGCGAGGTGCTCGTAGGCAGCACTCCCCTCGCAAATCAGATCAAATCAAGTATCAGAATCCACCCTTGATATTCTCAAGCCGACCGTGCTGCGGCGAGTATACAACAAAAGGGCACCAGGCTTGCCTTCCACACACACAAAACACAAAAACACCTCCCCGTACCTCTCCACTAAACTCCGAGACCACCACCACCACTGATCTCCTTCCCCTGACCCCCTGTGTTTTTTTCCCAACCAACACCAGAAATAAAAAACACCAAGCTCACCAGGAGATATTCTCCTCTATGCAAAAGTCGCAACTGTGATTGGCTCCCATGCGAATTAACACACTGGAATAGGGAAGAATGGATCCAGCGCAAGGCCGAAAAAAAACAAACAAGCAAGCAAGCGCACATCATCGAACGGTTGTGAAGAGAAGTGCGAAGCGAAACGGCCGGAAACAAAAAGGATGTGCGCGAATACGGGGTATGGGCGAATCGAATAAGGGGGCAGGCATGCTTTTTCTCGTGTCCGACTGGCTATATTAACTAACAACTCCAGGTGAAAACACAAGTCGCCATATGTTTTTACGTCGTTCGAAAAAAAGGGGGCCGGGCGCTCATAATATGTATGTAATTTGATCCGAGAGAAAAATAACCGACGTCAAATACTACGTGAGATTTTCTTTTCGAACATGCAAACAAAGAAGATGAATGCAGACAAAAAAGGGGTATGTTTAAGTCGTCAAGCCGTAAATGTCTACCTCTCCGCAGGTGAAGGGAGAAGCAGACCCGTAATGAAGGAGGAGTGATGTAGCGCATCGAACGATTGCGGGTGAAAAATATATATATTGCGCGTGATATAGAGATGATGTCGCATCGAAGAGTTCGGTCGGAGGAAACAGGGGGAATGGGCGTAGACAGGCGGGTGGTACTCCGAAAGGTTGTCGGGCATAATGCAAGGACCCGTCGCAACGCATGCCATCGTGCCGAAAGCGAAGCGCATCGAACAACACATTCCCCATTGTCGCTTCCGATGTGTCTATAGCAACGCGGCGGCGATCATCACCAACACACCTGCACCGCCTGCGTACATTCCGTGGAAGCTTGATGCGGCGCTGACGAAATTCGAGGTGGAGAGGGTCGCGGACGGGCTAACTGAGGTCTTTGCGCCGGTTCCAGTGGCTCCAGCAGAGCTGGTGGTGTTGTATGAAGCGTAGGTCGAGGTGACGGATGCGACAACTTCGGAGACGGTGATGGTCTTGGTCATGGTAGCGGTGGAAGTGAGGGTTAATGTTGAGCTTTGTGCGATGGCAAGCACAGGGAGCAGAAGCCCGATTGCCAGGCTGGAGAGGTGCATTTCGAATAGATGTATAACTTCTGTGAGTCTAGATTGGAAATTTTGAGTATGCGACGATGCGACAAGTGATCAATGGGGATCGAGGAAGGCGCAGAGGTAGTAGATATTTCGGCGATCAGAACGATTGGATCGGTGTAGAAGGATATATTTCTTCTGAAAGGCTGACTAGTTACTGTGTGGTTCGTGCGTATTGTTTCGTAGGTAGGTGCTTTGGCTTGCTTTCGCGACAATAGTAGTTGACTATGTTTGTCCAAGTGGTGAATTGCGGTGTGATGGTGGCTCAAAAAAGAGTGTGGTGAATACAACGTGCTTGCGTGTATTCGGAGGATAGTTGAGAGTTGGAGAGGACGAGGGTATCTTTCAAAGATGAGGAGAGACTTTGCCAACGAAGTCTGTGAGTGTGTTGTGGTGAGGAGAAGAAGAGAAGGGCGATGGCGACGGCGACGGCGGGAACCACTCTACTTGCAGCTGATGAGCAAACGGGGTGTTGGGGCATGGGCTAGGACTGCGTGGGCGGGAAGGATGGGGCAGATTACAGCAGACTACCTAGTCGCTACTTAGGTACGGAATACTACTCTACCAACCTACATCTCTGACCTAGGCGCGGGCCAACCAACTCAGCGCCGGCCTGCGACAGTCCAGACGACAACGAGAACATCATTTGACGAGAGAACAACATCAGACGGCCTCGCCAGAGACAATTTCATGCCAACAGTACAATATTGGCAAGGCAGACGCGCAGCAACACCATCCAGTTGACTCTGAACATTTACGGCATCATGAAGCTCGCACAAGCAAATACGTTAACCCGTTAGTTGCGATGATCTCCACTGACTCCGTCTAATAATGAGGGCCGCGATGGCGATGGCAAGCTGGGACAAACAGACGGCGCTTCAGCAATGAAAACTCTGTTCAGGGCCTTCAGGCGGTGGCTACAGGCTCTAGTCACCTAAAGCAGGCTTCCCGTCTGCTGCAATTTGGGGTGAAATCCCCTGTAGTTCCTCTCGTCCCAACCACTTGAACCACGATGGTCCGCGGGCGGGCACTGGAGATGCTGGCTTCCTCTCGTCCCAAGTGCAACTGCAATCTTATTTTCAGCGCTAGAATCTGCCCTGGGCCAGGTTGATGCTGCGTGCGCATGGATCTGACCAGGATTAAATGAAACTCGTCTCACTCACTGGCCCGGCTGTCAATTAGCGGGGGGCCGTTCCTGAGATCCAGCGTCTTGGCTTCATCACCTTACCACCGCCAGTCTGCCAGGTCCCAGGAACACTTGTGGCCCCCAGCTGAAAAATTCGGTTGAAAGGTTTTGCTGTCCCCGGCAGCCAAAAATCAGCGTGGCAGTTGAGTTGGTGTGGGGACTATCGATAACATGCTTCTAAGCGTGTCGATGAGGTGATGTGAAAAAGAAATGAGGCACGCCCGCGTGAGGGGTCAAGAACCTCTCCAGAGCGATGCATTGAACACAGCATCGCCGGTTCACCATCGTCGCTTTCGACTCGCCACGTAGGCAAGCCTCCAGGCCTCCAACGTCCAACATGGCCAACACTGGCCGAACACATCATTTTCGTCCGATGCGCGACAGGAAAGCTCAGGAACCACAGGAACCACAGGAACCATAGGAACCACCACAGAAGGAAACCCAGCGAGAAGGATTGTGTAAATGTGTATCCAGCACCAGCGCTGCGTGGTGATGGAATGGTCGCGTGGGACACAGCCGCCGGCGAGGAACAGATTGGCTCATTGGAATTGAGTTTGCGGCTTTTCTTGACAACACCAATTAAAGGGACGGAAATTGCGACGGCATCCAGAGTTTGACAGGCTGGGCATGTTCAACATGGTGAAATTTAGCCGCGGTCGCGGAAATGACTTCATTTGGGAATGGAAGCGCATGTGCAGTCTGCGCTTCCATCTCCGAGAGTGCGCACTGAGCTCAGAGCTGACCGTTCGGCGTGCAACCGTTGGTGCGTCGAGATGTTGGACGTTATTTAGGTATCAAAGGCGTCACCATTTCCCGAAAAGAACTCTCCACCTCATCCTCAAGGCTCATCCTGATCCCTGATCCGCCGACGCGAGATATTTTTGCCGCAGGATCTGGACGGGTGGTGTCAAAGGAAGATGGGGTTGGCCCCCAAAATAACCTCACTTGCGTCCTCGATGCCCCCCTTTCCAAGTCACGGCTCACGGCCCCGGATCCCATGTTGTGTCATGTTGAGATGAATCGAGCACAATTTCTTTCGATTTATTTCCAGAAGACCATCCGAAGCTCGAAAACAGATTAACCAAACACCCGCGCACGTCAAATATTCGTCATCCCAGCCTCCGACGAACGCTTTGTTTCCGTACATCAAACTGTGATTGTCAGGCATTTTCCAAGTCCGAGGTTTGATGCTGGCCGAAGACCATGGGCAAGGCCGTTGGCGAGGCACATAACCGCGCCCCTCAAACAAACGCTGCTTCAGCATCGGACCATCACAGCCTGTGCAACGATTTCGTCTGTGGTTTTTGGAAATCTCTGTTTGACGACGAGATGAAAGATCGGAGTGCTTGAGATTTGGAATGTGGGGAGTGTTTGATGTGCATTGCGACAGATAAGATTAAAGGAAAGCGAATGGGGCAGATGACCACGTGACATGTCTTGGAACGGTTTTCTGGCATCATGTGGTTCGAGGGTTCTCTTTCCTCCTGTTATTTGGAATTTATTTGGAATTTCTGTGTTATCTGGATTGCTGCTTCTAATAATCTAACGTTTCTGTCATCAGTTCGCATTGGGAGGGTCTTGAACATTCTTGCAGAGGCTCAGAGAATAAGCTGCAGAACTCTCTTTCCAGTGCCTGGACATTAGTCAGCAATACCGAATCGACTGAGCTTGTGTGGAGGATGGGTCTTGAGCGTTCTTATGGAGGCTCAGAGAATAAGCTAAAGAGCTCTCATGTCACCTGGGCAGTGCCCTGAGCTTTATAGTCAGCAATTCGACGAGATTATGTGGAGGAGGGGTCTTGAACGGATTCGGTTAGAAAAGCCACACGTGACACCGCGATGCGGCTGAAGTTGTTGAAGTGTGTGCCTGGCAGCCTGAGGCTACTATGGCACCCAGTACGTGCTTAGGGCACGTCTCACTTGTAGTCTAGAGATGTGGCCCGACGACCTGATCTTGGATTCTATATAGTTGATAATATACTTGATTTACCCTAATTGAGCCCTCCGCGCGATCCCTGTGTCCCTATTGCTTGTGTTGATGATACCACTCATCCGACTAGCTGGAGTCGACCAAATCCAATAGAAGTTTCCTCCTGCCCATTTCGAAAACACATCTTTTTCTAGTTGCCGGCGACACTTGCACATCGCTTAACAACTGCCTTCTCTCACTAGTTGCCAAGTTGAACAACCTTGGAAAGTCTTTGAGTTTTCCATCAACATTTTGTGAAATTTTCATCCAAGCACGTTGAAGGCTGAGAGCCCCCCAGCATTCGAATGTCTTCCCCCGCTGACCACCTGGTCTTCAAATATAAGCCTCTGGCTGAACAGGACGTCATACTGCTCATAGCCATTGAGACTTCTCAAGGCTATTCGTCTTCGGTGTGCTGCTCCGTTAAACATGTAACACTCACACAATACGATCGCGAATTTATAGACCAATACACAGCCTTGTCCTGCGTCTAGGGAGACCCGAATGATATTCACATCATATATGTGGATGGTTGCGCAGTACAAGCGACGGCAAATCTCGAGTCGGCGCTTCCTGATTTACGAGAACATCTATCTGGGCGAGTGTTGAGCCTTTGGGCTGATGCAATTTGCTTGTATCTTGATCGATACCGAACGAAATACCGCCGAAAAACGAGGTTGGGACCTCTATTTTCTGAAGGAATTCGTTTTCAGTTGTTACGCAGTTAGGATATATAGATAGATTCGGGCAGTCAAAACCGACTCCCTCCTCAAACTTGTGATGCTCCCCTGGGACGAATACTGGCGCTATCATCCACCACTGTACTCTGTGGAAGTTTTCCAGATACTTGTCCTTCCAATTTTCCACCGTCTTGATTGGCTGTCCATTCTTTCGGTACAATGCAAACCTACATGTCTTGTTGGATTTCCTTACCAGGGGTAGATCTTCATCTGTCACTCCCTCCCTTAACAAGGAACATATTTCGGCACCCTTCTTGATATAGGCTAGTGTTGCATACAGCTGGCGAGCGTACCTGCATGCGTCATTGGCATATTTTACAGCAGCTTTTTCTCCGATGTCCGGTTCTCTAGCGAGAATATCCTTAGTAACAGTTGCAACTGTGATCAACTCTTCTTGTTTAAACTTCGGAATGAAAAAGATATGCGAATTCTCCGGCCACTCGATTCGCGCGTCCTCCAATTGATCTTTTAGCCAATGTTCCGTTGTCGACGAGGCCTTGCTGCCGGATCTGGAGCAACTAGGCGACGCGTCTGAATTGTGTCGGGAGAGTCGCGGTGTCTCTAGTGAAGGGGAAGGAGAGTGGGAATAGGAATGTGATCGATACTCGGCGTCTCCTACCGAAAATGTCGTCGAAATTACCAATGGCACTGGCAGTGTCGCCAGATGAACCGTGAATGTTGGGATACGCGGCCTATGGTTTATTGTTGCCCTGAAATCGCCATTGGTCTGCGAGGGTTGCTGTGCTTGGTCGACCTGGGTACTTGGTTAGCATCGACTAGAATCCGGAGTGTCCACAACCTACAGCTTCCTCGGTAAGATGATGCCACTCTGCTTCTTCAATTGACCCTGAGATGAAATTATGCGCTGCCTCGTCTGCTTCGTTGGCGTGTGCAACAGTGGCTCCATCAAGAGTTTCGCTCTCTGTAATTTCTGCGACAGAAGGAGCTGGTTGTGGTCGCTTGTCAATCACTTCTTGCTCTTGGCGAGACTTCTTGAGTTTAGATTGGAAAAGGCCCGTAATGCAATTGATTATGGAAGACATTAGGGAATTAATCGGGGTTTGCCTGGCCGAACAGGCCTCGCGGTCATGGCAATACACATGTCCATTGCGCAGTTGGGGTATATAAATAGTGGTGCGGCAAAGGTATAGGTAACCTGGCAGAGATCTGGGAGCATTTTGGAGGCTGAAAAGGTGTCGTCGATGACGAACAGAATACAGCACAGCACAGCACAGCACAGCACAGCACAGCCTCAGTCCTCGAGAACGCGGGCCCGGGGCCGTAAATTGCGAACTATACAGTAATACACACATAAAGATGTGCAGCGCCCGACCAATTGGTTTGGAGGAATGCCCCTCCAGGCACCCTCTCCGGCCTCTCGTGAGTCGCTCTTCAGAAAAAAGCTGAGCTGGAGCCGCTCCACGAAATCAACTGTTCTAAGTTAGTCCGGTCCGCATGCATGCAGAAGTCGGGCGCAACGAGATCAAGGCTAAATCTATCACCCCTCCTTTACAGTCGTTGCATTACTCCTGAAGGTCGAGGTGGGACTTGGTTGGGTCGGCGGCGTTTTCACTTGCCCGCTTTCCTCGTCGTTTTGCCGCTTCTTCTTCCTGGGCGACGGGATGAGTGATCTCAATGTACTGCCCCGACGGAGAATCTTCGGGTATGCATGGTGCTCAACAGACACTGTATGTTCATCGGCCGGAGGAGGTTCGATTTTTGTGAAGGAGACCCAGAACCACCAGATCACGATTGTGAGAACCGTCAGAGGGATCGAGATTGCCGCCAAGAGCCATACGTTATCTGCTACTTGCATTTGTCCATTGTCACCCTTTTGAACGAATTGTGTTGAGAAGAAATTCTGATTTGTATCAGTCTCCGTCTTAGGCTTTGCATAGACTTGAAATACTTACCGCGACAATCGTCGTGGGGAGGTATATGAGAGTGATGATTGTCAGGATCTTAACTGCTGCTGCATCTCTTGTGCTTCTTGTCTGCTATGTATTAGCGTTTCGTTCAATTGGGCAACAGGTAGGTCAAAATACCCCTAGACTCAGGATTAACTTTCCCTTTCGCTGGTTCCGTTTTAGTCTGCGGACGTGAGCAACTGCTGCTTTAATCTGAGCTGAGGGTGAGCATACCTGAGCAAAGTCTGAGCATGCCTGAGCAGAGCCTGAGTCAGCCTGCACTATAATGTGGAACCCATTTTGGCCTCCTATATACCCCGGCTATAGTTTCCTTACCGAATTTTGCCCGGGAAAATCCGTTTCTGCTCCTTTATAGGGTTCCTGCTAGAGTAATTTCGGATTACTCTTATTAAAGAGCAAACACTCTGTCGTTAATAAAGGAGAACTTCACGAAGCAAGGGGGCCAGCATCGAAAGCGGGGCTGAAAACCTGGTGCACCTGCGAGGGCTGGCGGTGCATAAATGGAGTCGGAACAAGCTTTGCATATTATAAGGGTTGAAGAGAGGTCCCAACGGGGATTCCGGTGGGAGTGGGAAAGAAGGTAGGGTTTAATCTATGAAGAGGTGGCGTCAGCTCGCTCAGTGCTTCCCAGGTCATACTATGAGCCAATGAAAATACCGGGTGGCACGGAATGGGGAGAGATTTGTCGGCGCCTATCTCTCCTTAGCTCAAATCGTACTGTGAGAAGATTTGGACACACTGTTTTCCGAAACAGACCCACGATTTGTTTCTACCTGTCCATTAATCTTCTATGAGGATAGACGGATACTCACGTCCTAAACAAGCTAGAACGACAAGGTTTGGTGGATATGTTCTTGGCAGGACTTCGATACTCAATATAAAAGCGGAGATGGACGAGGGAACTGGCCTTTAAGCGATATCTTTATCAGAAATAACTAGTGGATGATATAATAACCCGCATCCATTTACCAACGCGGCTTGACTTTGCAACACGGATTCCATATCTTTCGTACCAGCAGCCCCGAACAAGACCTACAGAAAGGCGTTTGCCAGGCCTTGCAGCAACTCTTGTAAATCAACCAAGCAACAATGCCGAGTACAAACGAGACCTCCAAGATGCTTGTGATTCGGAGAAAGAAGACAGAGGATGCGGATGAGGACAGATCTAAGCATAATAGCTCACATCTGAGCTGGAAACAGTTGGGCAGACAACATCTTCCGGCTCTTCAAAGAGACCTCGAATCATGGTACAATGACCGAAGGCCGAAAGGCCAATATCGTCATATATCGAATCGTGTTGCTCATGAAGCAATCCAACGACGCAAAGAAGAGTGGGCAAAATCTTCATGTTAAAATGAGAAGACTTACAACACAGTTCAATATGCTCCAGACGAAATTCTTCGCGCAAGAGGCTGCGCTTTTCGATGCTGAACTTGAAGCTATTATCTTCAAGAACAGAGGAATGGAACATGCAATACTCGCCCAGGCTCATTTCAGCGACAGCAGCAAACATCGAGAGGCATAGCATGAACAAGTCAAGGTCGCGGAGAAGTTGCAGCGAGATGCCGAAGACCGAAAGCAAAAGTCTTGGAGCTTAAGAATGCACTCCATGCCAGCGAGGAAGAGAGAGTAAGGTGCCAGGAGAAGCTGAAGCTCCTGAATGAGATCAAAACGACGAACATCGATAAGGCCAAGTTATTGAACAACAAGCGACGGAGGTATCGAAGGGCAAGGAGGTACAGCACGAGCTAGCCAGTATTCAAGTGACACGAATCGACCATGCAAACAAATGGATAGCAATGCTCCAGCAGACAATCCGGTCGCAGGATAAGGGGCGGGAGGAACTTTAAGCAAAGATCAAGAGTCTGGAGAAAGCTGAGAAAGCCGAAAAAGCTTTGAGGCTCGCGATAAGAAGATCGCTGAGCTGACTGAAACGATTACTGCTAAAGAAAAGAAGTATGATGATTTGGAGAAGGATATCAAGAACAGAGAGCGTGATGTGAAAGTTCGGGAAGATAAAGTGAAGAACAGAGAGGAAGAGAGGAAGAGTCAGCCGCGTAGATCAACCAATAAGTCTTCGACAGAATCTGGAAAGGAGTTGAAGATGGCCAGAGCTCAATGGGAGAAGGAGAAGAAGGCTGCGGATAAGAATATTGCGCGTTTGGAGGGAGAGCTGACGTCTCTCACGGACAATCACAAGATTCTCAAGCTCGACTTTGATGCCGTCAATTCCGAAATGAGCTCGGCCAAGGCAAAGGCAGCCGAGCATACTTCCGACAAAGCTGTCAAGGAGGAGCTTCGCAAGCTACGAAAAGAGCGAGATGAGTTCAAAGGCTTGTATGAAGCTAATCTATCAACCGACAAAATCATCCAAGACGGAATCATGTCTCTAGAGGCTCAAAAGTATTGATCTGGAAATGTTACTTATATATAGGGTCGAGAACGCGTGCAACGTATCTAAAACAGAATCATGCTTCCCCAATCGACAAAGATCATCCAAAATTTTAAGACACATTACAAGATAAAAGTGGCAAATTCGCCAAGTAAAAAGGCAAATTTCAAGAGAGTTCAAACCATTTTGCCACTGAGTTCTTAGAGAATATACCTCTTGTGCCACTCTTATCCTGATTGGAAGGGTTCCGTGCGGGCGTCGCCTGGGAGAACGACAACAGATCATCCTCCTCCGAGCTCTCTTCATCCTCACTTGTTGAGTCATCTGCGAACTGAGCCATTGTTTCAATACCAAAGTATCTCAGTGATTCGTTCAACTTTCTTTCCACATTTGCTCTCCCTCCATTCTTGATTTCTTCTTGAATCTTATTGACCTGATCGATCAAATTGTCCGTCAAAGGAGCGGTGAAAGTCATCCTGGACTTTTCACCATCTTCGCCTGGAGTGTAAGTAACCTCCGTAATTGTGGATTTAGAGTCTCCGGAGCTCATCTCAATGTCTGGATAATCAGGTGGTGCCGTTTGAACTTTGCGTTTCTGTGGGCTGGATCCTGCTCCAGGGCTCGTGGTTGTAAATACCGATTCCTGATTGGAACGCAGTTCATGTTCTTTCATGCGATATGAGCTAGGAGCATCTGCAACATGGGACTTTCGAGGAGCTTTATGACTTGGAGAGTTCTCCTTTGCCTGTTGATATTGACTGGGTGGCTTCGAAGCACTAAAAAAGCGTGGTCCCTTTGGTCGTTCGAATCGAGGAAGCGGCCCCTCCCATTCATCTCGCTGGTAGGCCTCCTGCAGAAACTGAAACCCGATATGCGTTGGATTATACCCAATACCAAGTTTTGCCTGGCCGTTGAAATGTTCTAGTCCCTTCAACGTTACGACGGGTAGCAGGGTAGCGTCTCCCATCGGGGATTCGCTTACACCCAGATCGGGGCTGCTGACTGACATACATCCAGTTTTGATGGATCCTAGGTAGTTTGCAAGCTCGCTGCCCTCCCGGAAAGCCGATAGGTCCTCAGTCAGTGAATCTTTCGAAGCACTGGACCGAGGCCGAGTAAAATCAATCACACTGTCAAAAAGATAGAAGAAGTCTATGTCGATTTTTCCAGTACTCGACCCCAGCTCTCCATAGCGATTCCGTATCACTCGCGCAATCCGCATCAAGTCTGCAAAGTCTCCCTTGAGAGCTGGCAGCTGGAGCAAATCACATAGAGATCGTAGGTTTTTCTCCAAGAATATTGCATTAACATACAATGCTATCTGTTCATCTGCAGACTCCATTGACTCATCAATTGGATATGAGTCAATGATCTCTGTCCAGATCCTTGAAACTCGAGCAGAAGCGGCATGTTGATTGAAGTCTTTCTTGTTGAGGTGATCTCGCCATTGACTTGTCAGACGGCCGTTGCGGTATGGTTGACTCAGGACCCATCTGCACCAACGTGTAACTACCTGCCGAGCATGTATATGAGAGATCGTAAACCACTCCTGGTGCTGCCGTTGACATTGTGCACAGAACTGAGTTTTCCTAAGTGAAACCAGCTCAGCGTGGATAATGGTCTCGATCCGATTGGCATGAGGTATTAATGGTGAATGGGCGACCAGTTCTGGGCTTCGCAGACATCCAGCTAGCTGATGTGCTCGATGCTCCGGGTGATGTTTCGAGAAGCCAATCTTGAGCTCCGCTAGAGTGCCGTAGCTCTGAGACCGGAGAATATAGATGTATCCCAATCCATGGTCCCGAGCTTCGCTGGGGTTTAACGGAGCACATATCTTCGTTCGTAGCTCCTCGCACACCGATTTGTTGTCTAAGAGGTCTGTTCGAAAGGGTTTTAGATTTGTATCCCCTGCCTTCTTCTTCGTGTCCGGAGTCGCCTTGCCTTCGCAGATCTTGGCAAGATTACTCAGCAGTTCGTGTACGACGAGAAGAAAATCTGCCGAGTCGATGCGTTTTGCTGCTGCTTCGCACAATTGCCTAGCTTTCTCGACTCTTACTGCTTCATAGAACACAAATCGAGGTTTGTTTGAATCGAGTGGAAAGTCGAAGAGTATTGCTTGTTTGCTGTCATTGCTGTTGAACGCGGTGATCTGGGAACAGCTACAGAGCACAGTATGCTTCGATGTCCCGAGAGGGCTGCAACGAAAGCGTGGGGAGAATAGCCGTTTGGCCAAGTTAAGAGTGATTTTAAGTGATGTTGGCCATGGGGCGGTTGTGGTTTGATTCGGTATAGCAGGCTGTTCAGTCATTTCTGAAAGTTGGAGGGAGTAAGCCTGAGAAGGGATATAATTTAGATCTTTAAATTTAGTTGAAAGTCTTAGAAATCTACAAATAATAGAGAGAGAGTGTGTGAGAGAAAGTAAGTCAGACATAGTCTTTATTCAGTCACATGGTGTTTACATGACAAAACCAACAAATGGGATTATTTTAAGTAGGACAACGCCGAGGCAGAAACCAACAAATTCCATACGTTTCTAGGCAGCAGCTGCTGCCTTGTGCTGGGAGTCAGGGGTAGGTTACACAAGCGGGAATTAAGCGCCGGGTTCTTTCGCCCCTATGCCGCGACCAAATTTAGTCGCCTGTTTCATGGGTCGCAGCGGACGAGACCAGGAGACCATGAGACTAGCTCTTCTCCAATTAACGATCATATAACGGTACGGCTTAAGAATATCACCACCATGTCACAGAACCAGAAATTACTGGTAAGCATCTTCACGAAATCCTTCGAGAAGCTCGCGACTTTGCAGTTGAACTATCGAGTCACGTGTGACTCGGCTGTGGAGAAGCCTAGGAGGGGGAATTCAAATCGGCTGCGGTGAGTAATATTGTGAGTGGGCGAAACGCACTTACTGCGTAGTCAGATCCTGGTGTTTTCGATGTTTTGGTCACATGACGCTTCAGGCAGGCACCTTAAGTGCGTATCTCTCTTGTAGATTACAACCCAGCTTCCTACATATGCAATATGAAGCTCATTCCTCTGATTTTTACGTCTTGCCTTGATTAATACGCGTTGTTTTCACGTCTGCTTCTTGATTCCTTGGTTAAGCAGTTCTCATGTGGTTCCTGACTGCTTGTGTTTCCCTCCCACAATACCTCTCCAGAGCTAATAGCCCGGGCCTAAAGAATAATATATTCCTAAAATATAAATATTCTCCCATCTTAAGTCTATATACCGTGGTTCCCGAAGTGTGATGCCATGGGCCCTCGCCACGTGATTCTTAAAGTGTATCACATTCTTGAGAGAACAGAGGTCGATCAAGTGTGATTGGTTAAAAAGCGAGAAGTCAAAACACGTGACGATGTGGTAAATCTTGCTCAGGGTGCTCAGGTTACTCAGGCGAGTCGACTGAGCCGAGGGTGAGCCGAGGATGATTAGCGCCTGAGCAAGAGCAGCAACCTTACTAACCCTATACGGCACTCAAGAAAGAGAAAATTGATTCATGATACCGTTAAATTATGCGAGCTCACTGTCTACTTGTGCATCGATTGACCTTCGTTGTGCGACTTCTTGGCCAATTCCTTCAAAGCAACTGCTTCTTCATAGCTCAGTAGATCCGATATCTTCTTGTAAATTAGCTGAGAACACATCACACAGACCCAGTCCATGAACTAACTAGCTTGGTTGTGGATTTTGCGCGACCTTCCAGGTCCTTGACACGTTCAACAAAAATCTCTGCTTCATTAATGTACTCATCAAACTCCTCAGTAGTTGAATCGAAGTTTATCTTCTCGGCCAAGCTCATTGTATTTCTGTCGCAGCTCATCCTAAATTGAGCTCGGACGCGCTTCAAAGTCTTGAGCATAGTAGGCATAATTAATTGAAGATCATGGATGTCATCTTGAAGAGTCTTGAGCTCTTGTTGATCAGCAAACGTGATATAGATGTTTGTCAAGGGAGTAAGGTTCTCTGTTTTTAACCCGGGGTCAGCGCAGACGATGCGTTGAGACTGAGCGATGTAATTAGCTTTTGCGCTGATGAGCAATTGATAGAGCTTGCCTGTGTTTTCAATTCAGCTTCTAAGCATGCCATATAATCACCCTATCCGCTCAAACTGTCTGCTACAAGTAATCTCTGCACAATCCAGGGAGACACGCAAGAAAACTCGTAACACTTGTGGATATGCTCATTTGCATTCTTAGAGGGCGAAATGAGAAGAAAAATGGACTTGTTCTGCGTGCAAAATGATTTCTCTGCTTTTCTTTCTCGCAGAATCGAGCTGTTTTCACTTGAGGAGAGTTGATGGTAGACAGCCGTCTGTCGAACAGACCATGCATTTCGATCAGTTGCAGGTTTTCGCCGGTTGTACTCTACACGCCGAAGCATGTATGCAGACTCTGAATGTATCGCAGTGTCAGTTCGAATATTCCCACGGTTCACTACAGGGAAGACAAACCATAAACATCAGCCATTCCACATTCATGAAGTGGAGTTTTCCGACATCTAAACCCTGGGAATTCAAACTCATTCTCGACAGTTTTGGTCCCGTAAGTAAGAACGCATTTCCAAAAGGGGGCGAAAATTTTATACGAGGTGATTAGCCCTTCAACCATTTCCCGTGAAGTATCGAGAGTGGACCACGATGATCGCTGACGGATCACGAAGATTTGGGAGAAGTCATTCTCATTCTCTTGGGGAGTAAAATGATGTTAACAATTTATCACTTTCTTTGCTCTGGTTCAATTTGGCGCCTTTCTGTGCGAGATTGTAAAGGAATAGCTACCTGTCTCAACTGGTCTATTTCCGACAACGACTCTACAGCTTGATTTCGTACACACCGCACTGTCTTTTCGTCCTTCTCACCATTATCCAAGGGAATTTGATTAACGTACAAAGGCGCCTCTCCAGCTCTTTTCCTGAAGAGATTGGCAGCCTTTCTGTCGATTTTTGCTCGGAAACCATCCACATCGTCAAGATTGAATTTTGAGGTCATTGTGACAACTACACCGATTCGGGACAGTTCGATTTCCTTATTCGTAAAACGAAGCTTTCTGAGTATTCGACTTTCGTCAAGTGTTCTGGTTGAATTGATCGTGATTTACTGGTCAATTGAGGTGAAACCCTCGGCAGCGCAGGGATGTGCCCATGCCCCTCTATTGGCAGCCAACCGAATTCCATGCTCAACCCTCGAATCAGCCTTGCAGCACTGCCTCATGCAAGCCACGAATGAGTGCAGCTGATCCAACACTGATTTTGCCTCGCCCACCTTGGCCATTTTCTCGGGGGGTTTCTCAGACTTGGGTGAGACAAACGTGGTATTTCCACTCGGTTTCTGCAGGGTCGAGCGTGTGATCGTGGAATGTTTATACCTAGAAGCAATGTGGCAGATGCTTTTCTTATATGGTCATAATTTATTCATATTATCTTTCTATAAGAGTTCTAACCGTGACGTGATCTAAAAACCATAACTCCTCCGCGTGTAATACACCGTGAATGCTCGCTCACTTCCATAATGCCTGCCGTTTTGTACCTGTTGTCCAAACTCTGAATGCCAATGTCATCGCTGTCGTGGTGCTCTACAATCTTGTATTTGATCCTATTGCCAATTAGTTATCACTCTCGAAGCAGAAGAAAATTTTGTCAGGCATACCTCGGTGAGCTTCAAAGGACTCATGTCATCCAATAGATATATCTTGTACCGGTTCAGTCGAAGCTACTCCATATATTAAACGAATGATGCTTTTGGTGTAGTGTTTGAAAATACCACGACGCGGAAATTGTTCTTCCCATCAGCACATCCGTAGACATTCTTCAGAAGATAAATAAGCTTTTGTTGATCAAGGTACTGACCCTCGATCACTTGAGGAGAAGCAGAAAGTCGATGTGGGTGGGACGAGACAGAAGACATAGTGCAACGTGGCCAATAATGCCTGGGATAAAATTTAAAAGACCGTGGGAGATATGAAAGTTCTCGTAAGGATGATATTCGATAAGTCCAAATATTTGATAGACACAAAAACAAGAGATCGGCCAGATGGGCATCACATAGAAATATAGGAGCCGCCTGCTAAAGTCACGAGTATGCGTAACTCCTTAAACTGCGAGTCTGGCCCAAGGCACCTCCTTAATTAGTGCCCATGAGCAGCTGGCAAGGTGTTTCTTCAGCAAAAGCAGCTTGACTCGTTCTTAATGAAAGCCCTGCACTATGCGGTGCGTTTCGGAATGACCCCCAACGCCCGTAGAAATACTTAAGGTAATGGCCGGTAAGGCAGTCTTTGTGATCAGCTTGATGTCGTTTCCCGATCGGGATTATGGAACATATCAAATTGCTCCGCCACACTCAGCACACTTATTCCTAATTAATAATCCTCACGAACCCTCACAGAATCAATCTTATCCTTTCAACATTGTCAGTAAGAATGCAGAACACGATTTTCGAGGAATGAAAGGGCCATCTTTACTAATGTCAAATCTCTCGGAGCGCCGCCGACGATGTAGTGTCCGACTCGGATCTTCGTCTCATGTCAGCAAAGTTGCCACGATCACCAGTGGATCAAGTCCGCCCCTGGAGAATGCCTTGCAAAGAGCCACAGCGCCAGTAGGATTTCAGAAATCCAAGACCTACTTTGATCAAGCAATCATTCGAGGGGAAGAGATCTTCCAACAACGCCTTGAGTTTCTTCTCGTCAATATCATACCGCCTAGTCTGGATAATCTGCTGCGGCATGGCTTCTAGTCCAGTTGATTGGGCTGTGTGATGTGAGGATGGTGTTATAGTCGGTCACTTTTCAGGTTGTGATTCTAGCCGCCCTGATAAGAACAGCCTTTCAGAATGATAGAAAAGTCTTGAAGTCATAGATTTTTCGATGACTCGATGCGCATAGAGAAGTGAGGCTGTCGGTAAAGTCGTATCGCTGCCTGATTAAAGACCAGTTACCGCCTTTAGGCAGAATCACGATTAAATAAAGGGTATCTGGCACTCGACCTTATTGCTTTTAGCGACTTCCCTTACCGCCTCGCACGGGTCAGAACATGAATTCTACGACTATAGAGCCTTAATTAATTAATTACGTAGCGACTAGAGCAGCAATATGATTATACTGATACTAGATTAAAGCCATCACTTTTAAACACGAAAATACTATCGTGATTGCGCAATTAGAATCTCGACACCAAAAATCGTAGCTTTTATCAGCATATGTATGATTGATTGTATGCGCTACATGCGTATGATATATACTGCCACCATCTGCGCACGGGCCAGGGCTAGGAACACCAAAATCCAGCTACCAGTAACCGAGATCCCGTGCTAATACCCAGCACCGAAGCCCGCTTTTTTAAAATTTAACCTCAACACTAAAATATAGCTAGAGTCGACAAATCAGCTCGGATTAATACCGCGATTACTATAATTAAAAGCGGAGAATATATAAATTACTCTAATAACTTATAAAGTATTTAGATAATATAATAGTCCTAGTTTCGAGTTATATATTAAGTGACTAGATCCGTGCTCGGCTACTATCACGCTTTAGGATTAGCTCAGGGGCTGCCCTTAAGACAGCTCTCTTCTGTCCTTTCTTCTTCTCTTCTTTATCGATTATTCTAAGGAATAGAGCACTATTTACTTTATATCTAC
>JAAMPI010001125.1:0-19211 GCA_013054445.1 Cudoniella acicularis
GGAAGAACGTAAAATGCTTTATCCTAAGTAACTCAAAAAGTTTCCGTGATCGACCGCCTCGATCACAGAATCGGAATCGCGATTTGCAACAAAAGTCCAGACCCCCTATATAAGTAAGAAGAATGTAAAATGCATTATCCTAAGTAACTCGAAAAGTTTCCGTGATCGACCGCTTCGATTACAGAATTATAATTGCGAACCAGCGAGCAGGGAGAGCAGACGCACCTCTTCGGCGAAAGGAGAGGAAGGCCAGAGGGCTCCTGGAATCCAAGAGGTGGGACATGAGTATATTTCATTTGGTAATCAAGAAGTTCGTGCCAAGAAGCATCTAGGCGACGGTGGGTGCTCTTAGCTACAAGCGCCGGCGAGATTCCCAAAATAAGTACTGAACGTAAGAGGAAGACGACGAGGAGGTATTAGATATACACGGGAATCCAATTGCCCTCCACCTAGGAGATATGCTACATTGCGACTTCTTACGATCAAGACTATCCGTGCGGATAATAAGCTGATTACTTCCTGGTGGTCCCGAAACCAAAAAGTCCACCCACATTTATACTGATCGAATCGTCTCCGGCCCCAGTCGATGTGAGTGGAAGGGCGCTTAGGCATTCTTCCACAATCTCCTGGTATTCTTCACCACCTCGTCCGGGTGGCCAGATATGGGACTCAGCATCGAAACCTAAGAGCCTACCAATTTCAATCAAGTCGTCTCCCTTACCCACTTATACGCAGATCCAAACACCCGATCTGGAAGAAGCCCACGGCATCGCCAACGTTCTCATCGCTCCATACTCAGAGCCAAATATTCGGCGTAGTATCCAAGAACAAGTCCCCAGCGTTTTTGCCAATTGAGCCGTCTCCTTTTGTAATTGATACCAACAACCAAAGCCCTGGCGTACTCGAAGGACACACAAACTCAAGGACGTCCTCTTCGAAGCATATCCTCAAGGGACACGCCAAAGTCAACCAGTCTTAAGGGAAGGCCGTTCAAAATGGTTATGCAATTCTACAACAGGGGGCCCGTTGTTCAACCCAAGTCATGAACAAGAAGGCAGGAAGTATTCAGAAGAGTCTAGGTGGATTTGAGTTTGTTTGAAGAGTATATGTTTTTAGTAGCAGTTATGACTTCATTTTGAAAGGAGGGATTTGAGGTATGATCTTGGGATCGGAACATAATCGCTTGATATTGCTTGCTACTATTACAGACTAGAGGTTATCTCATTTAGATAAAGCAAAGACACAGGGGTCTGAGAGAATAAATCCAATGTGTTTAAGACGATAAGATTAATGCTTCAAAACTTGAATTGTTTCGCGCTTACTGCACGACACTACACATAGAGCCCGAGCTTGTAAATTATTATGTACACACAAGAGTTTGTAGCAATCAGCGTTCTTGATCTCCCAGCCATGCTAATCCGAGGGGTCAGGCGTGGTTGGACAAAGAGCACCTACGATACCAGGTAGGATTAAATAAGCAAAAAGGTAACTCAGGCTAGGCAGGAGAGGATATATTAATTTTCAGGCGATACTGGAGAAGGTGGTTTAGGACTTCCTAATAGGCTAGGCGGGAGCAACGCTACCCTCCTGGTCAGGCAGGATTAAGCGACTCTAAAAAAAACACAGGCGATGCCGGAGAGTGAGTGGGAAAATCATGGCTGGGAGAGAACTGGCTAGGAGACCAAGAACGCCGGTAGCAACTAAAGAGAATAGAGCAAATGTAGACCTCTGCTAGATAAAGGCAACCGGATAGTGATATCCCATGAGAACGACAAGGTACAAATCCATTTCAACCCTAATTTCTGAGAGAAGATACCAGGAACCAGATAAGTAATATCCCACTGTGAACAAAAACGAGAAGGCAAATTGGAACAAAATAACAGAAATAAAATGCATAAGGTAATATATCCCATCGACCAGTGACTTCATAGAAAATCAAACACTCTCAATTGACAGTATTGTCGCTTCTTTGAATGGGCCGAACGCCTGACCGGCGATGACGACTTCTTACGCACTGTAGGTCGCTTGATAGCATCACCAGAAGCCTTGATGAAGACTGTTTGCTATGTTTTCGAGACTCGTTGGTTTGAAGAAGCAAGGCGGTCCTTGGTACGAGCTAGGGGTGATATTGCTGACCGAGTCTTAGACATATGAGGCTTTCTCTTAGCAGCGACCACCTGATTTTTAGTGTGAAGAACCTTCTTGGGAATGATCATGTTGCCTATGGCTGGGGCAGAGAGATCCCGTGGAGGGCTTGTTTCGGGGTCGGTTACAGCAACATCCTCGTCGGCTGGCTTTCGGTCTGCTGCTGGGACATTGGCTGATTCCTTTAATCGATTCCTCTCCTTACCCGATATAGGGCGGCGACGCTTCACTGGAAACGGAGATAGTGCAGCGTGAAGATCACTCGAGGATGCACTAGCTAAGGCCTTCAGTTACTTCCTCTCCTTGCCCGATATGAGGCGACGGCGCTTCACCGGAAGCAGAGATGATGCCGGGTGCGGAGTGACTGAAAAAATATCGTTTGAAATCTTCGGCTGTGGCGACTTATCGTCGGGGCTTTGGTGGCGAGCTTGACCAGAACCATCGACCTGCTTTGCATGAGGAGGGGGTGAAGGCGATAGAGGATCGATGAAAACAGGAGCTTTGTGAAAGGTTCGGAGGAGGGCTTTGCGTTTTGGGGGGAGAGGTGCTCCAATAGGAGAAGAAGGCAGCATAGAAGCACGGGTCGACTCGAGGCTTGTAGCTACTGGCGACAAAGTTAAATCGATGACTTCGATGTCTCCACCCACTAGAGTAATAGAGATTGGTGTTGCTGATACTCTAGTTACCGGAATTCTTTGACCAGATAGACCTTGCTCCGTGTCTTCGCTATCAGTGTCAGATATACCATCGTTATCGAAATAACCGCTCGGGAGATGCCCGGCATTGTCCCCGTTATCAGTGACGAACAAGCTATTCCGATCATCATCACCATCGGTATCAGAGAAGAGTTGATTACCGTCATAATCAGTAGCCGTCGAGGGTAGGTTATCTTCATCATCGCTGTTCGTCGAACTGCCTGGCAAACCTTCAGCATCTGCCACTTGGGACTCAGCCGGGTCCTTGAGAGCTTGAAGAGCTTGAGCGAGGATCTTCTTACGTGCACGAGCATCGCGCATCTTCTGCGCATTGACCAGATGGTCCTCCTTCTTTCTTTCACGGAGCTCTTCTTCCGAAAGAGTGGAGAGGGAGGTCTCTTTCGTCCTTTGAACTTCAATTGGTTGTATTGGGCTAATTGGGAAGGTGATAATGTAGCCTTCGCGAGGGCGTCATTCTTCTTTGCTGTTTCCCTCGACTTCTGTACAGTCGCTGCCTTTTGGCTCCTTAGTCCCCATAGGTTTCGGCAAGACTGCTGCTCTCTTCTTGGGATGTCGACGGCGGTTGTTCTTCCTCTTCCGTTCGTAGTACTCCTTCAAGTCCCCCCCCCCCCCCCCCCCCTGTGAGAGATGCCTTATATCTGCGGTCCCTGGCTCTTGCAGACTCGGTTTTCATCTCCCGGTATAACTGTAGGTCCTGGGGCGTAGAGCCTTTTGGATAACTCATCCGCTTTGCTGACTGCCGACGCTCTTTGCTAATTTTGCCCACCCATCGTAGAAGGGTGAATGAGAACAAACATCCTTCCAAGGTAAGTTCGTGATGCCCCATGGGCATATATCAAGCAGTTCTTGGTCAACAAGATGGTCTGCAAAAGCACCTAACCACGCCGTGAAAACAGCCTCCGCAATGTAGCTTAATATGCATGTTTGCTCCATAATCTCAGGGTTGGCGTCCCGGTCCGTCTCGAATTTGCACAAGGTAACGAAGGTGCCTTGGCGAGTGTTGTCATCGTCGGCAAAGAGAGAATGATGGTACGATGGACTTGTCTACAAGAGTAGGTAGTCAATACACTTCTAACTAGCACCGGAGACGTTTGCTTTAAGACAGGCGGACTTACGATTTGTGCCCAGGGAGATTCATGAGAGGATTTCCTGCCAGCCAGTCCACCATTCGACTTATATGCGAAACCGATGTGCGGAGAATCAGAAAGAAAAAAGGGCAAACAGACAGGCGATACCTACCATATCGACTGAGATGGCCACCATGCTAGCACGCGGTGTGCTGCTGCTTGGAGTGTTGAAATTGCGAAGGTCGTCGCTGTCCCTTTGCGGAAGTTGCGAGGTCACACTTCTCACACGCGCATTAGCACCATAAGAAATGAAGACCATGAACATGAAATACAACTCATTCCAAAGCATCCAAAGACCAGAGTGCTTGATTCAAAATCAGCATCCAAAACCTTGGGGCATAATCGTAGAAGCCAGCAAACGTAGAATAGATAAATCAAAGATTTCCGAATCCAGTGATCTCTTCCTTTGAGCTCCAAGATCTGAAGGTGCAACAGTTCTTGGCTCACCTTGATGCACAATCTCGAGCTGTCCAAAAGCGTCTTGGCTAAAGAGAATCGAGATGTCTTAACTCGTAAATAGCTCGAGCGCTGACCTGTTCAGGACTGCAGACCGCTCTTTGCAGAGGAATCCTTCCAACTCAACCTTTCTCCACGCTGCACTGCACAATTGCGTGCATGCCATGCCGTACAGAGTGTTGCAGCACGCAGTGCTTGACCTTGACCTTGTATTGCCGCAAGCAGGCTGCAAGCAGGGCGTTGTGTGAATTGGAAACACTCCAGTATGATGAATTTGTTGTCGAGATCGTGAGAATCGCGGCGGTGGTGAGCAATGACACGGGAGGTTTTTGCTGGGAAGAAGCGAGTGACTAGATTTGACACCAGGGATTGGGTGTGCATCATGAAAGAGAGCACGAAGTCAAATATGGCCGCGCAAATCGCGAAAAAGAGGCGAAGGAAAAGAAGTTCATGGTCACGGGATGAAGGAATTGAGTGAAAGAATTAGGAGGCTCAACGAGATTATATTATCTATCACAGCGATTGAAATGGAAAGTTTCAGGAAATCCTTGCCATTTTTCTCCATGCAAAGCTATCTAATCCCATCTCGCAACCAGCCACGGCTCTCATCCACCACCACCAGCATCTTGTCGTAAAGATGCACTCGTTCGGGCTCGAAAATTTGTCGGGGGAGCGTTTATTTCTGATGACAGTTAGCAAAGCTTTCAAAAATTGCTGTCTTTGGGGGCTTTGAACCTTGGCACCAGCCTTGACGGCAGCCTTTGTAACCTTGCCAGATGCTTTATCGTCCTTTACAACCTATGAAACGTATTAGCGCTATGCCTATAGGTGAGTGGTCGAACGTACACTCTTGATAACACCAACTATGGAAGAATTAGTATGGATTCCTTGAAATATTTTGGGGTTTGGGCCTTACCAGCAACAGTCTGTCTCATATCACGGACGGCGAAACGACCAAGAGGAGGATAATCTAAACAGGGTCAGCTGGCATCAAGCAGTCCGGGGAATCTTTTCAATACCAGTAAAAGCCTGTAATTTAGTTAGCACAAGGTCAATTAGAAGAGGGAGGGCTTGACTTACTTCAACACACATGGGCTTGGATGGAACCATCTTTACGATAGCAGCATCACCAGACTTGATGAACTTGGGAGTGTTCTCAATGGACTTTCCGGTACGGCGATCAATCTTCTCCAAGAGCTCGGAGAACTTGCAGGCAATGTGGGCAGTGTGGCAATCAAGAACTGGAGCGTAACCAGCACCAACTTGACCAGGGTGGTTGAGGAGAGTTGTGAGGGTATATAGGAGGTAGTATTCTTCGCGCTGAATAGTTTTATTTGGGGATCTTTTCTTGCTGAGGGGGGGGTTGATTTTGTGAAGGGGTAGAGAGGTTCGAGATGTGGGAGTGAGTATCGTCGCCGATACTGCCTGGTTTTACTACCGAGAATAAAACTTTTAGAAGATGAAGTCTTTTCTAGGAGTAGAAACAAATATATTCCGCACGTACTATTAAAGATAGGTTTAGAGGACATGATTACATGACAATCCCGCCCTCAGCACTCTCCGAAAATCATATTATGGTTCGTTGCAGCGGTTTATAATAATATATTTAGACTTGTCAGGCTACCGGCAGCCTTTATACATTGCCAAAATACAGGAAGGCAGAGAGCATTTGAGCTTACCAATATAGTGCTAGCCCTTAATTTAACCTTTAACCCTTTTTAAATTACTTGCTTCGAGTTTCTCACCATAAATTTGACTTGTTTTTTTCTTTTCAAAAGATTCAGTGACTAGCACTTACTCTTTACTCCTATCAGTGATCGCCCTCCAAGACCATTTAGCAGAGTACTGCTTTTACGCTTCTCTGGGTGCTTGTGTCTGACTCTGCGTTTGTAGCGGCGAGAAGAGTTTAGTTTTGATATTAGGTAGAGAGGTTTAAGTCGGCTGTGAAAAAGGTGTGTAATGTTGAGGCAGAGTAACATTTAAGTTGGCAGTAGAGTCTAAAATAGCAGTGACGCCTCTCTTGACAGCACTTTTATAAATGACAGCACTGATTTCTAAAGTTCCGTTTGAAGAGATTCATCCTCTCTCCTTATTAAACCTCTACAAATAGATCATTCTTTTCTTACTAATACAAGCACTAAGCAAGGCCTAACCTTTTCCTCTCTGGGTACAGCCGTGCAGAGAATACCAGAATGGGACACGCCACTCGTTTTGCTGCAGTTTGTGGTGATTTCTGAACATAACTAATACTCGGATAGTTAAATTCTCTACTTGAACGTGCAAAGTGTGGAAGATACAATAATTTTCTGCTGGCGCTACTGAGAAGTAGCTAAATGGAATAAGAAATGGGTGTCGATACTGGGTGCACGAGTACTTGTGAAGTAAAGAGGAGAAGATTAGGATTGTGCATTGGTGGAAAGAATGAAGGGAAGTTTCACGACTTGAGAAATGGCTCATTCGACGCCCTCGGAAGGCTTTAAAAGACTTTGTTCTTGTACATCCCTTGAGCCCCGACTAGTATAGCACCCGAATAATCGGTGGACGCCACACTATTGTGGTTGTGGAATTGTTGGTTAGTGTACAGTGTATAAGAGGTTGAGTACCGCAGAATCCATAGTTTCGGATCTACTAGTTTTGTGTAAGCTTCGAATTATTTCTTTCTTTGAAGGTGAGAAAGCTATTGGTTATCAAGAAAGGGGTAGCATTTGGTGGGTAACAGTGATATCTTTCTTGATAGCGAATTCCTCACTGACAACAGGTCTTACTCTCCTACTTTAAATCAAAAGCTTCCTTACCTCTCTGACTGTCTTTTTCTTTGTTCCAAATTTACTCTCCTCTCGATTAATAGATTCTGTTTTCCCCTGCGCACTAAACGGAATATGCCGGGTTGGAACTCCTCGTCTTGAGCGGCTCGATTCCGAGGAAGACTTACTTTGGTTGCTGACTGGCATTGGATTTCTGCTGCAATTTATAAGATAGTTGTTTAATTAAATCTCGTTTCAAATTTCTCTCCTAGTTTCTTGGTTTCCTTTTAGGGAGATTGACTTTATTTGATTTACTACTATTTCTTGAATCCAAGAACCCCCTCTAGAATTGACAAATCACAGGTTGCCGGAAACTACAAGCAGGAGTGAGATTAGTCACAATATCGAGCTCACCCGGGAATTTCTGAAGCAGATTCGAAGAATTTAGCTTTTGAGATAGAGAATGGAGAAATGTTTTGCCTTCGAGTCAGTTTTGTTACTGGAAAGTCTAGAAACTTATAGACACTGATCTTAAAAGACTTTATTTTAGCAATCAAGCGGAATTCTAACAACTTGTGACATCGGCACTGAAAAGAGGGAAGCAAGAAGGAATCAGTAAATGTTATGGGTATGGGAAAGGAATCAAAATATTCCCTCTCGCTACAAGAAGTATAAAACACATAATTTTGTTTTGAGTTCAAGTCTTAAAAGAAAGATTGATAAGGGAGTTTAAATTGACAGCAACTGTCTATTAGACAGTACCTTGTGTATAGCGATATGATTTCACGTCCTATTTCACAATTTAAAAGTACTTATATTCACGAGAGATGCTATAAAGAAATCAAGAAGAAAGATCAGCATAGGCTTATTGTAAATTCATCTATGGGGTGTGGGCACTTTGTTCTTATTCTTGCGTAGAACCAGTTGCATTGAACAAGTCGGCTTGAAGTCTTTGGTCCATATTTAATGTGGGTAGACTAAAGGATACTTTATATACATTTGGACATGCCAATTTCTTTCCTCTCTCCACAACTTAGTATTTACTGAAATTTCCATTTAAACCTTACCCTTGACCACAAATATTTACAACTTATCCACTCAGTTCATACACGTCACCCTCTCCCTTCGATATCCTTTCCCTGCCTTTCCTAAACAATTCATGTCCATCCGCCTCATGCACATTAGCCTCCGTCGGTAACTCCACCGCATTTTTATATCTCCGACTCCAACTCCCTCCCCATCTTTCTCCATTTCTAAGTATGCCGCCTTCTTTAGCAGCGATCTCGTCACCTTCTTCTCCAGCGTTCTTATTGCTAGCATTGGCCGAGATCCGTCGACGCCGACGATGGCATTTAACGAGAAAGAATGAGAGTAGGCTAAATAGCAAGAGAGGAACAAGTATAGAAAGGACGATCATGGTCGTTTGGAAGTGGGGTAGAGACGAAGACGCAGCTGGAATAGCTGTTTGAACAGGCCTCTCTACCGCGGATGTTAAAGGTGGTAATGTCGTTGTTGACGGGAGAGGTCGTGAGATAGGCGTACTGAGGGGGGCGCCCGAAAGGGTTTGAAGTGTGAGCGTTGACAAAGCGGTCGAAGAGGTAGCAACGGTGTATCCTCCGATCGGGCCTGAAAATGTCGGCTCGGCCGTAACGTAGACGACCGAGACCAGACTTTGTGCTGGCATGCGTTGCTTGATGGATCTCGCGGCATTTCGGTTTGTAAATGAGGACATTGAAGAGTTCTTCGGGTTTGTTGCGCCTAGAAAGAGTGGTGGGAAGACTATTCTGTGTTGTATAAATGAATGCTGGGATTCAAGAACTAGGTATTTCTTGCGTATTCCCGATGTGAATTGTTGTTCCTTAATTCCAACTCAAGGATTTTGACATAGTCTAAAAGGAAAAAGGTTAGTGATTTTTGTAGGGTATCAATTTTGGTCTTAGTGGGATCTTGATACTTACTATGGCCATTGACCCTTTGCTTCAAATATCGTCCACGGAGTTCCCTTCTTCTTTTCGCCTCTCTCGAAACAATCTGCGTTATTTTGCAAGTTCTAGAGAAAAGAAAAAATTATGATGTGGAGGAGCGATAAAATAAAAGCCCAACCATAAAGAAGATGCTTAATTTCCCCAGAAATCCCTCGGCTCCTTCAAGCGGCTCCTTTCGGCACCCATCGTTTATTCCCATTTTCGTGCATCGATGTGTCGCAAAATACATGGTGTTCTGCGGCATAGCCCAGTCGCAGAACAGGGAAGTGTTTTAACTTGAGGGATTTTATGCACGGGTAAAATAAAGTAGAAGATTAGGAAATCAGTGCGAGAGCTTCGCTTCATTTTTAAACTATTTTCACGGTAAGGCGGGGGAGATGTCGGTTTTATGTGGGAATACAAGCGCGAGTAAATTACTTACTGCTTTCAAATTGGGATTTACAAGTTCTGGGGTTTTGTGTGGGAATACAAGCGCGGGTAAATTCCTTACTGCTTTTAAATTGGGATTTACGAGTTCTGGGGTTTTGTTCATGAAGAAGGTTAAAGCATACTAGGATAAAAACAAAGGTAACTTTCGGATGTTACGTGAATTAGCATTAGTTTATATTTTATAAGACATACTTATTTGTTTAACAGTAGTACTACTATACTCCCTAAATTCTAAAATTCAAAAGAATCAGAGTAGCCAATAAGTCAGTTAATGATATCAACAGTTATAAGTCAGCAATTTAAGCCAATCAGTTGATTATTTTCCCTGACTTAAGTCTGTCAGTTGACGAATTCTCGACTTATCATTCGCTGATTAGTTAAATAATTAAAATATTTAGATTTTGGAGCCTGTTTTAGGGGGGATTCGGGGGGACTTTGGGGCCTAATGAGCCTGGTCAGATAAGTCTGTATTTTAGGGTATTTTACTAGTAAATCTAAATTTAAAAGTTAGTGAGTAGAAAGTACCTTTGCATTTAATAACTCATAATTATAAAATTTTATATTATAATTATTCCTAGTTATTTTATAACATTTAAGTGATCGCGACAACTTTAATTTTCGGAAGCCTCCTAAAGGTGGGGTCGCGAAGCCTGAAAATCGCTTAAAAGTGGCCTGAAAACACTGACTTATCTGACTTGGCTGGTAAGTATAGGGTATTCGGCCTGAATTTTAGGGTATTTGAGGCACGATCGCGGGGTCGTATACCTGAATTTAAGGGTATTGTCGGCCTGAATCGCTAGGTCGTTTAAAGGACCCTTGAATTTTAGAGGGTCCTAAGTATAATAATTAAATATTTCCTTCTTTTACTAGCTTTTATAGATATAAAGACTAATAAAAAAAGGCAAAATATCTAAAAAATACTTAAGTAAAAAAAAACAAAAAAAAAACATATATACTATCTATAATATAAGGTCGCTGATTAGTGACTGACAAGTTTTATTAGTTGGTCAGTCAGTTTAAATATATCTTCAACTGACAACTGACTAACTGACTTATTAGCTACTCTAAAAAGAATGACTACTAAATATAAAACTAAACCACTTACTCACTTTTTTACCTATGATAGACATATGTCTTTCCTATAGAAGTCTATTAAACATAAGTTACAAACAAAAATCCTTTTCAAGCGTGTAATATATATACCAAACACCCTCAACCCCCACGCACACCCCTCCACCTCCTTCACCCTCCAAGCCGTAGTAAAATTAAACAAACACACACGCCAACGCGGAAAACTCACCACAAGAATGTTTCTTTAGGGATTATCGTCGATTTTTGGCTTGTCTCTTGTTAACAGCCTCTCGAGCAGAGATATTTATATCCCCTCTCCCGCCCTCTAAGAAAAAAGGGGATCAGAATGGATTTGATACAGTTTAAAGTGTGATAAGGGAGTTCGCATTCACCTGATTCCTCAATTCAATAATTGAATAACTGAATAATTAACACAGTACGGACTACGTGACTTTTTGCGCACGAGAACCACCCTCCTCCCTTTCCTCCCCTCCTTCCAAGATTGAAAAACAACCACCCTGCTCCATACCACCATACCAAACCATCCCATCCGACAAAAATGGAAAGGCGAAAGCCAAAAAAGGTAGACAAAAAGAAAAGAAAGTCGACCTCTACCTACTGAGAAGCATTCCTCTTCACAGCATCAATAATAACATATTCCCAACACGTCCTCATCCTCTCGCACTCCTCAATAATACTCGCATCCTCCCACCACCACTTCTCAGCCTGCACATACCCACCCCACATCTCTTTCCACAACATCCTGCCTACCACACTCTTTAACTCTTGCTTGGCGATTTGGCCCCTCTCGACCCCTATTTTGGCGTTGGTAATTGAGTTTTTGTCAAGCAGACCTTCAACTTCCTTAGCGTTAACGGACGCGAGGAAAGGAACTGTAAGGCGTGTACTTCCTTCTGCGCGGAGGTCAACGTCTTGCAGCCAAGCAGGAAAGAGCCGCGAAGGGTTGATGCATCGGAATTGTTTCTCCAGATGTAGGATCAGGTGATCGTCGAGCCAGGCGCGAAGGCGGGGTCCCAGTGTTGAGGGTAGGGGTGAGGGGTCTAGGATTGTGAGGTGCAATGTTCCGTTGGGGAGGAGAGTGCGGTGGCATTCTTTGAGGACTTGGGGGAGGGAAGCTGCGGGGAAGAGAGCCGGTAGGGAGAAAGCGGAGACTGATGAGAACTGGTTGGGGGCGTATGGAAGTTGAGATGTTGGTCCTGTTACTAGGAGAGGATGGATGTTTGGGTAGCATTTGGGTGAGAGGGGGTTGGAGGAGAGGTGATGCACTTCGGTTGCGCTTGTAAGTGCGGTGAGGAAGGATGCGGAAGCTGGATTGCACGTGAGCTGGCGTTAGCGAGAGCGACGTCTGTTACTTACCATGATTCTCGAAAAGAGATAAAACTTTCACAGGCTCAGTCGTTGGAAGTGTTGATTCCAATGATCCGCCGGTTTTTGCCTTCAGATCTCGTAATGCAAACAACATCCATCTTTGCTTCTCCAGTTCCAACTCTCGGTAAACGGACGCATCAGCGACTTCCATCCACTCTTCCTTAAGACGTTCTAGGATTATCTTCGCACTTGCAGCCTCCATCCTCCGAATCGTCCTTTGTAGGTGACTGAGTTCAGGCGGTGGCCTTTGCCTCTTTGCGCGTGTTGTTTGGAATGGAGATCCCATTAATTTGGGCGCGGCCAAATTTGGTCTCATCTCTGGATATTCCCATGCCATAAGTGGCTCCCAAGAGTCTTGTCTACTTGGAGCTTGTGACGCTGCGGAGCAGCGATTTTCTTGGATCTCAGAATCTCTCCTCTCGACATATCTGGATTCAACGGGCTTTCTAACGATCGGCTTCGTGTATATCTCCGGCAACTTGAGGTGTGGGATCGGGAAATCGTAAGTCGAGGGTGTTGCCCTAGATGTATTAGTGTCGGTGTTCTTGCTTGTCTGTTTATCATACTTACGGATTGGTGGGCGAGTCCCCAGCTTGAAAGGGTATAGTCTCAGTAGCAGAGACATGGAAAACAGTTGATGCCTGTTCGGCCGGTTGGATACCATCTCGAGGAGAAGTGGTGATATCTGTTCCTCTGGTAGCAAAGGTGTTCGGGCTCATTGGCTGATCGCATGTTTTCCTAGGCGGGGAGTCTAGCATAGAGCCCCATGACGACTGTGTTGCTGTCGATCTCCCCGTTCTTGCTGAGAAGACAGACTCGGCAGCTGAGGAAAAGTCAGCCTAGCCAGTGAAATCAAGCATAGAACCCACCTTCTGATGTGCTGGAGAATTCAGAGTCTCGATCATACGGTGGATCGGCAAAGAAACCATTGGCAAGAATCCGTGTAGTAGTAGTACCTGGTTTTGAAGGCTCGTGGATGGAGGAATCTGAAGCAACCGTGTAGCTTGACACCCTCCTGGAAGCTTTCGTCGCTTCATCATTCTTCAACGCAGACGGCTTTGAATGCGAGCCTCTTCTGGCAAGGCCTCCTTTCCTACCGCCCAATAGTGACAAGAGCGTAAGCCGGGTATGATCTGGAGAGGTTTGTGTTGATCCGGAGCTTCGAACCGATGATCCTCTAGATACTCCAGTATTCCCGCTGGCTTGCCCACCGTCTGGACCACTGCTCTGTCCATTGTTTTGCCCAACATTCTGCCCGGAATTGTGCTGTTCTTTTCGACTCTTCCGTTGGCCAACGGTCTCCCGCTTAGGATCAGTCCATGATATATCGAACATTTTTATCTGTAAAAGGATCTGCAAACGGGTGAAGAAACAAACGGCGAGTAGATGATGATGCACGAAACCCACGAGGGCTAATCCCAGAGAAATCACCTATGTGATGAATTGGAGGCTGTATATAACGAATGCTGGAAAGCAGAGACGAGGAAAAAGAAGGCTTTTGTGACAGATGTTTGGTGAAACTGGCAATCCACGAGCTTGCGCCCCAAACAATGAGGAGGATGCCTCCCTTCCATATGGAAGCAAGACATTCGCAGCACATGGGCCGCTTGCGATTTCTCTGTTGCCGTTGCTGTTACCGTCGACATATCTTGTGCTGCTGCTTTGCTGGCCTCTATTGGGGATGATACGCAAAAGACTGGGCTGCACGCTTCCGGCCAGCCTTCAGGGTCTGAGGTGTGAGTGGCGTTCGATAGCGGCCAGTTTTTTTGCTTGTTGGATCACAGCACTATCGACGATGTGACAAAGTGAGGTGAGATGAAGCAAAAAAAAGGTTGTACTGGGAATGGGCGTGGTTGGACAGGTTGGACAGGATGAGTAGGATGGGCAGGATGGGCAGGATGGACAAGATGGACAAGTTGGACAGCGGGGGCCAGCCATATTGCCATGGCATGGCATGGTCCCATAGAGGGGTCGGGAGTGTGGAATAATCACGTACCGGGCCTGTGGTCAGCGAGGCGGGGGAGAAAAGGGGACGTGGGTTGACTACAACCTACATGCCCTTTTATTGTTAAATGACGCAACGGGCTTGAACCAATTAGAGGCTAGGAGGAGATCTCCTAACTAGGTGATTGGTCAGACCACTCGGGATTTCGACAGTGTTTGGACTCGCCTAACAATTAAAAGGGGACGTGGGTTGACTGGAGTTCCAGCGTCCAGGCCAGCTCAGCATAGCCGAACCAACGGCGTGCTGTACAGTAGCGAGGTGATCAGTAACAAACGCCGCCAAAAACTTCCCCTCTTCTCCTCTGCTTCTTTCACTTTTCTTCTTCCCATATCACCATCACAGATTCACCACAACCACCACAACCACCACATGAACCACTCGCTACTCCAGTAGCCAGCATCCTCGATGGACTTGAATCACTCGGCCACTGCATATGCATCTCTGCAGCTTCGGGACCTTGAGCGCAATCTATATGCAGGAGCTGCGAACGGTGGAAGCTGGCAGAAGATACCCTCGACAGCGATCCTGGATCTGCTGCATTCCAGCGGTCGCGATTGACTGTTGTACCCCATGAGAATGACGAAGATCAGCGCGCCGCCCGATATACAGAGGCACAGCATCGCACAAGGGAACACAATCGTCGCCGGCAGCTGCGCGACAGACAGCCCGCGGAAAGCTGCCGAATTGATTTGGAAGCCAATGGCTGAAGCCCTGAAGCGGGTGCTGGAGGCAGGCCAGTCCCGGCTTGTCATCGTCCAAATGTTGCGATGGCGATGGCGTCGTGGAGTGAGACAGATCTCCCTAGATGCGTCCACTGGATCCAGCCATTGACGAAGCCGTTGCATGGCATGATCTGGCGATGCGCTCGATTTGTCGTACTGGGGCTGAACTCTATCTGAACGCGAGAAGCTATCTTGGACTCTCAGTATCTTGTCTGCGACTCCGGGGTAGACATCTGCGAAACTTGGGCGAATAGAGCCCGCTGATGACAGACACGCTGCAGGCACCGGCCGGCCTCCTGAATTTCCTCATATATCGGTTTCCATATCCATCTCCTTGCATGGCGTTGTGCTTCCTGTCAACCAGGGAACACTTTACCTATGAGTCTCCTGCTCGCAACTTCTTTTGCTGCCATACACGGCTTTTCGCAGTTTTTGGGTTTCAGCTCATTCCGGGACCAAGTGTAGTCCTACCGTGCCACTGAATTCTGTCGGCCTCTGCGGATATTGCCAAATTGGCCCGCCTAGTGGCGGCCCCTTGGAGCAGTAACTGGTTCCCAACTCTAGGGCCCGGACCGAATCCACTTGGAGACTTCGCTCCCGTATTTGCTTTCCCTCCCGCCTTCATTAACCGTTGTTGACAGGAACTGTCAGAAGAAAATTGGTTGTTTTCCATTTGACACTGCCGTTTGTATAACTTTCAGCCCCCGCCCACGTTTTCTACATGTGCAGGAATTGAATCAACTTCAAAATCATGCTGTCAATGAAGGAATCAATCAGGTCGTTCGATGCGAAGATTTCTTCGTCGACTTTCGGGAGAGTCTTTCGACTCGAAGGTTCTGGCCATGTAAGTTCTTCGGAGAATTTTGAAAATTCCCGCTCATAGTTTTTAGGAAAAAGAGCGCAAGGGCTCCAGATTTTTGACGGAGATCCGAGCGGGATTGACAACATTCTTTACTATGGCATATATAATAGCCGTTAATGTTGGTGTAGAACCCCGCAAGAAATTTCCCTGCTGACCTTGCAAGTCGTCTATCCTCAGTCAGAGTGGAGGGACATGTGTTTGTACGAGCACGAGTGATCCCACCTGCTTAACAGATGTCCCATATAATAATTGCTTGATTGGTGAGTTCAGCTCTTGGTTTTGGTAGCAAAGCCTAACATGTAAAGGTGTAAAAAGGGATCTCGTCACAGCAACAGCAGTGATCGCGGGAACCGGATCCATTGCATTTGGTTTCTTGACAAACCTGCCAGTTGCTTTGGCGTAAGAACTCTCCATTCTATCGATGACTTCGTCTAACAATTTACAGACCTGGTATGGGGCTCAATGCCTATTTCACCTACCAAGTTGTTGGCTTTCATGGAACTGGCCCTGTTACCTATCGATTGGCTCTAACGGCTGTCTTCATTGAAGGTTTTGTTTTCGTTTTTCTCTCTCTTATTGGCATGCGACAATGGCTTGTCAGAATCATACCTGCGTCTGTTAAGGTCGCAAGTGGTGTTGGAATTGGTCTTTTCCTCACAACAATTGGCATGTCGTCCTCTGGTATTGGAATGATTTCGGACGGGAGTGATACACCTACAACCTTGGCAGGTTGCCCTGCTCAGTACATTGATCCAACAACGGGCTCATGTACGAGCCATCTAATGTCTAGCCCAACTGTATGTTTATCGTTCAATCTTTCGTTATCGTGCTAATTCAGTCAGATGTGGATTGGTATAATGTGCGGAGGGGTGTTGACTGCATGGCTCATGTCGTATCGAGTCAAATCAGCGATCATTATTGGTATATCTGTGGTTTCTATTATGTCCTGGCCGTATGTATCTCCCCTTTCGGTGCTGACGAAGCTAACATCTGGAAGCCGTGACACGCCCTTTACTTATTTCCCGCACACCGATGACGGCGACCAGATGTTTGATTTCTTCAAAAAGGTCGTCGACTTTCATCCAATTCAGAATATCCTCGCTGCTCAAGATTGGGATGTCTCTGCAGCAGGAGGCCACTTTGTCCTCGCTCTGTTCACATTCCTCTACGTCGATATCATCGATGCAACAGCGACTCTGTACTCAATGGCACGCTTCTGCGGTGTCGTAGATCCCGACTCTGGCGACTTTCCCCGTTCAACGTTAGCATACTGCTGCGACGCAATGACCATTTCCATCGGCTCGCTCTTTGGCTGCTCGCCGTCAACCGCATTCATCGAATCGGGAGCAGGAATCACCGAAGGCGGCCGCACAGGTCTTACCGCCATCACGACGGGAACTTGCTTTCTTATCTCCATCTTTTTTGCGCCAATCTTCGCCTCCATCCCGCCCTGGGCCACGGGCTGCACACTCATTCTCGTCGGCTGCATGATGATGCGCCAAGTCACCTCCGTAAACTGGGCGTTCATCGGCGATGCTCTTCCAGCTTTCGTGACCATCGCTGCGATGCCACTCACGTACTCCGTCGCCTACGGTCTCATTGCCGGTCTTTTCACCTACACCGCCCTCAATGGGCTCATCTACATCACGAAGAAACTCTCAGGAGGCATGATCCAACCTCCCGACGCGGACGCAGCCGAATACTGGACGTACAAACCTAACGGTAGTCACCCACCCTGGTTTATTCGTGTGGCGCAGGGGAAATTGTGGACGGGCGAGTTGGATGAAACGAGGAGTGTGGGGGTTAGTGAGCGGGAGTTGGTCATTAATGGTATTGGGGGCGCAAGAGAGGGGTTCGGTGGTGATCGAGAGGGTAGGGAAATCTGTAGTCGGTCTGGTGAGAGGGTGGATCTTCCTCTTCCTGTTGAGAAGGGAGGGCTTGCTTAATCTCACCATCAGTAGGTATGCCGGTGAATGAGTCAGTGATGACGGATGATGATATGAAGAACATGAATGTGTTTACGAGATCAGATCAGATCAAATCAGAATGATCATCTGTAATAGAAAGCAAGCAGGCGGGCGATATCATGGGGTTTTGGAAAGGTTGAAATGGTCGGCTAGTTGGCATGTATCAATATTTGCTTTACTTTACTTGGCGATTTTTGGGGTACGCACTCACTACCCAAAAGCAGGCAGGCAGGCGTATGTACTTTGCTTCTGCGGGGGATATCAGGAGGGAATGGAGGGGATCTCCGGAATATGATTGTACTGTACTATATGCTATATATTATTATTTTTTCTTTCTCGTCTGTTCGTTTGTTCGTTGTGTTTCTTCATTCTTCAATGCTTGGGTTCTTGACTTCTTGATTTCTTCATTGCCGTGTTTATTATATTGTCGCTGTCATTTCTTTTTATTTTAGAGGGCTCATGGGGCGGAGGAATTTGTTATATCGATCTCTGACTAGCCTGTTGTGTGTTAATTTTGAACTCGTTCGTGGTTTAAGATGGATGGATGGATGGATGGATGGGTAGACGGCTACGCATCTCCCTCTTTTTCATTGGTACCGGTTCTTGGAATGGAATGTCAGCAAATCGGATGAAAAGCAAAGGCAAGCAGGTGAAAAGAAGTAGCATGCGATGCGATTACTACTACTACGACGATTTATTTCTATCCCTGTCTGCCATTTTCATAAATGTCAAAATCGTGATCTGAAAATCGTAATCTGAAGTAAAGTAAAGTGGATAAAAACCAAAAATTTATTAGCAAGAAAGCAAGTGCTTTCATCCCATCATATTGCATTCTCTTCCTCTCCGCCCACAGCATAATAGCAAGATGCACAGCACACCCCTTTTTTGGCCCCTTTCATTCCTCTACCGTGGCGGATTATCTCCCTCTTTCTCATGAAAGCAAAAGAAAAAAAAAAAATAAAGGAGAAAAAGAAAATGGAAATGTTCCAGAATACACTATCCCCGTTCCAAAGCATGAGCGAGTGAATGAATGGATGGATGGATGAGAATATAAGAAAAAAGGAGGAAATTTCATCGCTATCACCGCCACATCAGAACCGCCACGGCGCAACAACACCTCCCCGACCATCAACCCTCCCCAAACCTCACCCACAACCAATCCATCTCAAACCCGTGGATACTTACCCCCAGTACCATACCCCAAATTCCCACCATTTACCCCATCACTCCCATCACTCCCCCCCGTCACCGGTTTCCCCGTGGTTCCCGAATACTCACCCGAATCAGACGTCACATCTCCCCCAATTCCGGAGAAACCAGCTTGGACTTGTGCTGGGATACCCGAGACGTCGTTTTGGACTTGGTTTGTTATTGTCGTTGCTAGGTTTGTTCCTGGGTCGGGTGTATTTGGGGTGTTGGGAGAGGAGGATGTATATGGTTTTGTTGATGGGGCGGGGGAATACGCTTTCGGAATTGGGGAGCGTTTGGATTTGGTTGTCCACCAGGGCTCGCCGGGGTGGAATTCAGCAGAAGATGCCACGTCTGCTGGTGTGAGGGATCTGATGCTTGGGAGTGATGTTGACTGGCGATTTT
>JAAMPI010001126.1:0-19193 GCA_013054445.1 Cudoniella acicularis
ATAATAGATAGTCTTAAAGATAGTTAATATTAGACTATTATAGTAGGGTTCTTTGTCACGTGCCGTAGCACGTGACTATATTTATATATATAAGGTCTCTCCCCCTCTCCTAGAAGGGAACAATAACGATCCTTCTTAGAGATTCGAGTCTTTTAGTTATTAGTTTTTAAGTGTCTATTTTAGAGGCCTCTCGTCCCTCTATACTATCTTAATTATAAATAGATATATTTAAAAGAGGTATAAACTAGCCTTAAATATCTCTAAGAACAGTTTATTAATTATTAAAGATAAGTAGCTTATATAATTTAAATAAATTATATTATCTAAACTATAAGACTTTTTTTTAAATAAGCTTAGATAATATTAATTTTTATAATAATTATAATATAGGTTTTAAGCTAATACCTCTTTAATTTATTTATAAAATAGCTAACTATTAGCTCTTTTATATAGTTAAAAACTATATTAATCTTATTATTATATAGATTATAATAATAAAAGTAATTTTAAGAGATAATAAATATATTTAGAAGTCTAGTTTAGCTTTTAATATAAATTAAAATAGTTATTTTATAAGAAACTAAATAAATATTATATATATTAGTCTAATAGGCTTTTTTTAAAACCGCTTATTTATATAGGTTATAATATTTTAAAGATAGTTTAAATCTGATTTATATTTATTCTTTATATATTTATAAAAATATATTAATATTATATATCTTTATAACCTTTTTTTCTAATCTAATAATAATTTTCTTAGCTAATCTTATTCTTAACTATATATAAAAGAGAAATAAACTCTATAAAGGACGATTAAAAGAGCTTATAAGTTAAGTTATAACTTAAATAATAATATATTCTTATTATAAATTTTATTTTAAGATATATCTTTTTTATAATAGTTATTAAGATATTAAACAGTTATAAATATTTATATATTTCTTTTTACTTAAAAATCTTTATAAAAAGATTTAAAGAGTCTTAAGCTAACTATCTATAGCCTATATTAGGCTATTCTTATTATAGATTTATAGTTAATAATACGCTAATAGTATAAGCTAAATTATATAGCTATATTTATTATCTATTATAATAAGAATATATAGAGTTAATATATGTTTATTCTATTCTAGAAGTAGATAAATAAAGTCTATCTACGTAGTTCTTCGCTCTAGAGACATTCTACCGCTTACCGGTAGAGACTTAACCTAGAATCTTAAGCGAGAAGAGGGGAAAAGGGGGTAGTAATGACTTAGGCGAGCTAATTTCGTAATCTTTATTAAAACAAGAAAACGTAAAAGTAATCGACGGATATAATAAAATATATCTCTTATTATAATAAGTAGTTAGCGTAATCGACGATTTATTTATTCTTCTCTTTAGGTAGGCGCGTATATAATACGACTAATCTAATAGAACATTTAGCGCTAGACTATCTAGTACTATTATATACTAGATCGGCGTAAAAGTCGTAGATCGGCGCCTAGTGTCTCTACTAATTATTATTATAAGTGCCTAGAATAACACCCTAACGCTATTTCACCTAATTAGGTAGGCGGTAATGACCCTTACGAACCTAGTATTAAAAGTCTGTGTTTAATAGGGTTTTTATTAATAAATTTTAAAATAAAAGTCGTAAATTTTAAAAAGTTAATAAATAAAAAATATCTTTACCCTATATAACTCTTGTAACAGATCTGGTGCGAGTCACATGTTCCGAGCTAGTCTGTTCTGGGACTAGTCAAGGAGCTGCGCTCCCTTAAGACGACAGTCCTTCCTGTATCTAGCTTCTTCTCTTCTTCGTCGATAATTCTAAGAAACAGAGAGTACTACTTGATTTGCACTGCTTGCGTACGCTATAACAACTCTTAAAAACTAAATTCTATATTATAATTATTCCTATTTATTATATAATATTTAAGTGATTACGATAACTTTAGTTTTCTAAAGCCTAAAGGCAGGGTCGTGAGGCCTGGAAATCGCTTAACTATACCCTATAACACACAGACTTTTAATACTAGGCTCGTAACCCCGTACCGTAACACTTTCGGCACTTTCCTATGCAACATCGTTATCGTTAACAGGGGTTATTCTGCCAGAGGCAGCCAAGGATTAGGTGTAGGCAGCAGGTGTAGGATAGTAAGAAGTCCCCATATGTATGTCAGATCGAAAACAACAACCAACAAAACAATCTTTCAATTCCAGAGTATCTCCCGCTATGCTCTTCATCGTCTCAGGAGCATAGCAACTCACCAAATGGCATGCTCTTTCGAAAATGAAAATTCCTTTGGTCCAGTCGTCTCGAGTTGCCGAAGGCCTTTTGATTTTACGCTCCTATTTGAAGAATCCATCTTCAAGGTCCTTCCATCATGCCTCTTTATCATCGCTTGTAGCGTGCGATATTTTGTCTTAGCAAAGCGGCCGATTCGCGTCAGACTCGGAGTTTTGTACTTCAAAAAATTAGTATGTCTCCCGCTGATGAAAGTCAAGGAAGCTGTAGTAACTGGGGGTTGATAGTGCGCTGCGGTTGTTTTTCTGATCCTCGACCTCGCTACTCTGGTCTTTATTTGCACCCGACGCGACAGAATCACGCCGGCCTCGATACCCTCTGCCGTCTTGTCGTTTGTTGCTACGGCCGTTTTAATTGTTATCTCTCACCGTGAGCACGCAAAATCATGGCGTCCCTCGTTCGTCATTGTCTTCTATTTGGGTATGATGGCACTGCTCAGAGCTGCTATGGCGCGAACATACTGGTTTCTGGATGGGGGAGGTGTCTTGGCATCGACAAGCATCGCCACATTGGCTGTGCAGCTGTTGCTGATGATACTAGAGAGCTGTAGCAAAGTGCATCTAGTCGCGGGAGATTCCACCATCTCTCGTGAAGAGACGGCGGGATTCGTGAGCAGAAGCTTGTTCATCTAGCTTCATAGAATTATGATCAACGGGTATCGAAGATCGCTCAGCGCACGAGATATACAACCCATAGATAGTCGGCTTGGTGCCAGATCATTAAAAAAGAGATTTGAAAACATTATCCAGAGCACCCCATGTAAGTGTTTCCATTCCATGAAACAAATCAGGATGACTGACCTATGAATTTAGTGGGGAAATGTGGCCTTTCCGGCATGACTCTGCGGAGTCTTGGTATTCATCTCTTATCACCCATTTTCCCAAGACTCTGTCTCACGGGATTCACCTTTGCAACACCTTTTTTGACCTTTGCGCTCATTAAATATCTCGGAAATGACCATCCCGGATCAAGGAATGATGGATATGGACTGATTGGGGCCACATTTTTGGTTTATACGGGAATTGCAGTAGGTAGAATTTGTCATTTATCGAGCCCATGTGAGCTTACAATGTATTAGTTGTCAAACAGTTGGTATTGGCACCTCGCTTATAAATCCGCCACGATGGTGAGAGGAGGTTTAGTTGGGGGGATTTTTGAGAAGATCCTGAAGCTACCTTACGACAAAAGTACCGAGGCGAAAGCAATGACTCTGATGATTTCGGATGTCCAAAGGATCAGTTCGGCCTTAATACATATACACGAACTTTGGGCTGGGCCCTTGGAGACTGCACTTGCAATTTGGCTTTTATGGCGGCAGGTCGGACCTTCTAGTCTTTCTGTTCTTGGAATTGCCCTCGGCAAGTTTAAGTTCATGTCCTCCGATTTTATTCAGCTAATGAGAGATAGCATGTACTGTTGTGTCAATCTTGATTGGCAAGTCCTCTGGCCCCCAACAGGGGATTTGGCTTGCCGCGACAGAAAAAAGAATCAACGAGACGAAAAACGTGCTGGCTTCACTAAAGGCAATTAAGATGACCGGAGCGAATGAACGGGTTACAGCATCAATTGAGTCCCTGCGGAAAGACGAATTCGATGCGTCAAAGTTGTTCCGCACCTTGATCGTGGGTGGGGTCTTATCTTGTAAGACTCCACTCTATTACTGAACCTCTCAACTGATCTGATCATAGCATATGGAACTCTCACTCTTTCTCCCGTACTCGTTTTTGGAGTATACGCTGCTGTCGTTCAAGGGAAACGCAAGAACTTTGATGCCTCGAGATTGTTCACTTCCTTGATTCTCATATCGCTGCTTGCGTCTCCGTTGATAAAATTTCTACAAATAATTCCCTCTTTTGGTGCGGCAAGAGGATGCTTTTCACGCCTGGAGGAGTATATGTACAAGCCAGAGAGGAAGGATCGGAGACTCAACAACTCCAATCAAGAATTTAGAGCGGTAGAGGATAATGCGGGTGAGAGTGTGAGCTGGAACAAGGGCACAGCTTCAGAGAAGGTTGATGATCTGGCGGAATCTGTGGATAGACTCGCTATATCATTTCGAAATGCAGACCTTGGCTGGGGTAACAAGTCTCAACTCAAAAACATCGACCTGGAAATTCGGAAAGGAGAACATGTCACGATTAGTGGAACAGTGGGGAGCGGGAAAACACTCCTTCTACAAGCAATTCTAGGAGAGCTGGAACCACTATCCGGTGAAGTATCTCTTGAAAACACCACAATTGGATACTGTGCTCAGAGCTCCTGGCTTGAGAACCTCACCGTTCAAGAGAACATTTTTCGCGGTCTTCCAATGGACGAAATTTGGCGTCGGAAGATCATTCATACATGTGCTTTGAACGATTTGATTGGATCGCAAAATACTGAACAGACAATTGGTAGTGGTGGAGCGAAACTGAGTAATGGCGAGAGACAGCGTTTGGTAATTCATTACCCAATTTCTTCGCTAAATCCTGCCACTTTGGTCTTTCCTGGATTCCCCAATGCTGACTTCAAGAATAGGCACTGGCACGAACAATTGCGTTCAGACCATCCATTGTTCTATTGGACAATGTGTTTAGCTCCATCGATAGGAAAACCGAGAAGCATATCGTTGAAAATCTATTTGGGTCAGATGGTATCCTTCGACAGATGGGGACGACAATTGTGGAGATAATCCAGGATAGTGAGTAAATCAAAATGTGTATGGCACACATCGCTTAAACCAATAATAGGATCATCCAACAATATTGCGGATCGATTTCTCAACATTGATGAATCTGGACAGCTGAAGGCGTGTGAGCCGAGTGATTCAGGTCTTTCAGCTAGAGAGGACAACATCGAGCCGACTCAAGGGAGCCTATCTGAGAGCCCAGAGACGACGAGTGATAAAGTGGTAAAAGGACCTATCATCAGCAAGGAAACTGATACCACACGCGTTACAGACATGACCGTTTACCAAGCTTATTTTAGTGCTATCGGACGGGCAAACATGGTCATTTTCTTCGTTTGGGGTGCCGCATTCGCCTTCACACTCAAGTTCCCAGGCAAGTATACCCTGTGGAAGATTCAATGCAATTCTAATGTAATACCTAGATGTGTGGGTGCAGTGGTGGTCCAACACAAGTACGGGACCTTTAGCCAAGAGCACCGGTTACTGGATTGGAATATATGCAATGTTGCAAGTTCTACCACTGCTCACGCTTTCCGTATGGCTAGGGTTTGACTCACCCATTCCTAATATCGATACATAGCTAACCTTTAAAGGCACCTTTTGCTTCAGATAGTCCCTACATCTGGAGTTGGACTTCATCGGAGACTTTTGCGAACAACGTTGGATGCCACATTCGTTTTCATCAACAGAATTGACTCAGGTAGCCTGATCAATCGCTTTAATCAAGATCTCATGCTCGTCGATTTCAGACTTCCACTGGAGTTCTTCAATACTGCAGCCGAAGGCTTTACTTGTGTTGTGCAAGTCGTACTGGTTGCAGTTGCCGCTGTCTACGCGTTGATCACGCTTCCAGCAATTTGTGCAGTGCTATATCTTGTACAACACTTCTATCTACGAACATCAAAACAACTACGTCATCATGACTTAGAGTCTAAGTCTAGTCTTCATACGAAGTTGTCGGAAACTTGTGCAGGGCTCATCACAATAAGGGCACACGGTTGGCAGGACATTCTGCGGCTAGAATTTGATGAGAAACTCGACAGATCCCAAGAACCCCTTTACTTGCTCTATGCTGTGCAACGCTGGCTATAATTGATAATGAATTTGATCGTTGTTGGGCTTTCGGTCACAGTCACTGGTGCAGCCGTTGGGCTGCGCGACAAAACGACCGCTGGTGCCATTGGAGTTGCCTTCTTGAACATGACTACTCTTGGAGAGACGATGACTAATGTTATTACGTCTTGGACCTCGATGGAGACATCTTTGGCTGCAATTGCGAGAATTGAGTCATTCGACAGAGAGACCCCAGTCGAGGCTGAGGTTAAGTCACCTGTGGAAGTCTCACCGGAATGGCCAGCTGCTGGAAATCTTCAAGTCAAAAATCTGTGGGCGAGTTACGACACTAAAGCGCATGAATCTGACTGGAGCATTCGGAACATCTCACTAGATATTCAAGCCGGAGAGAAGATTGCGATATGTGGGCGGAGTGGAGCGGGAAAGTCAACATTTTTGATGACCTTGCTGGCGCTGATCGATGGCCAGAGAGGCGATATCATCATTGACGATGTTGATATTTCTCATGTTGGTCGCTCTCTACTGCGATCTCGGTTCTACGTCATCTCTCAAGATACCTTCTTGCAAGAAAACACCGTGCGCGATGCTTTACAAACTCGCGGAAACCACAGTGATGAAGCAATGACAGATGCACTTGCAGAATGCGCTCTCTTGGTAAAGATTACCGAGTCTGGTGGCCTCTCAGCCAACATGAGTGATACAAATCTCTCTGCTGGCGAGTCACAGCTCTTCGCATTGGCACGGACTATCTTGGAAGCAGGGTCCAGACCAGGGGTATTGTCCTCCTTGATGAAGCAACGAACAGGTATGAGAAAGACCGCGAGATAATATTGGGCGTATTAGAAACTGACTACTTATTACAGCATTGACATCGCCACCGAGAAGAAGATCATGCGTTTGATTGCGGAAAGGCTTCAAGGAAAGACGATTATCTCAGTTTTGCATCGTTTAGAGGTGGCGCTAGAGTATGACCGCATTTTGATTCTGGAAAAGGGCGAAGTCGTCCATTTTGGGAGTGCTGAGGAAGTGCTACAGCAGTCTGAATTATTCTCAGAGCTTAGATAATGCGATCAGATTTGGTGTTTAAGCTAATGAAAGAATATTTCGCACCCCCCAAGCTGGGATGTCGCGTAGATCAGTTTTCGAACATCTTGAGCACTGGAAAGCTTAATCATGACTGGGCACGGACTCATTGAAGATATCAAATCCAAGAACGCAATAGCAGATTTTCGTATGCTCCAATTGAAGCCGTTCTCTTTGAAAATATTACAATGTTGAAGTTTACACCGACGGCCTCGCTTAAGTGCTGACTCCCTTGGTAAGAATGTTTCCGGTGTTCAAGCCTAAATTGCAAATACGGATTGCCGGGACCTCCGTACAGCGCAGACCTTTTTTCAGTTCGAGGTACCTTCGAGTGCATTGTGCATTGTCGCACAGACTTGCGAGCGCTTTCGGTCGTCCGACGGTGTATTGCTGTTGGAAAAATGACTTTGCAATGAGGAAACAATCAATTTCCAAAGTTGCGAAGCTCGAAGCTAGTTACAGTGCCTTCGAGTTCGCCATAAACACGGCCCCACTAATTTTCGAGTGCGCCCAGCCCGCAAGAGTTAACGCATTATTAAAACACAATATAGTAAAATCACTTTAAAAGTAGATATTTATGATCCTTAACACTCTATCTTTAAATATATACTAGAATTGTTACTTAATTATACACAGGGAAAATGGTTAAAATTTTGAGGGCCGGGGCGCGCACACAAAAAGTGGTGGGGGAGCCACGGCCCGCGTTTAACCTATTACTGTTGGCGAACCTGAAAAAGCACTGTAAAGGGGCGTTCGCTTATCTTGGCGGATTCCTGACTTTCTAGGGTTCTATGTAGTATCTAGTTTGCTAGCTTTAAATCAACGAATATATCCATACCTGCCTGCGGTCCGTTGATACCCAAAGACGGAGTTATTGAGTCCAAAATGGGAAAATTTTGTTGTCCTCCATCGGAGAGAGAAATGTCAAATTTCGTGATGATAGTAGCCACAAAGAAGAACATCTCCTGCTTTGCTACAAACCTTCCTGGGCAATAGTTTGCTCCTCCGCCAAACGGCTTGAAGCTCAATGAATTTTTCAAGTTCTTGTCTTTGAGAAATCGCCGAGAATCGAAAGTCGAAGCGTCAACCCCGAAAGCGCTCTTGCTTTGCTGAAGCTGTGCAAAACTAATCAGGATTGTGGAGGGGGGTTCCAAAAGTTTTCCGCCAATGTCCAATGGCCGGATGATTTTGCGCGCAGACAAAGCACCACTTGTTAATCTTAACGTTTCCTGATATACGGCATCGAGTTTGGGGCAGTCGGTTAGAAGGAAAGCTACATCGAGCTTTCTGTCTCGATATGCACGCCCTATTTCAGTCTTCAAAGCGGTATGAAGCTCCTTATCGAATAGGATATAGCTAAGCATCCAAAAGCCTAGTCTATAAGGGTTTAGATTTGCACTTTTGTTATATCAGTATTCGAAAATTCGAAATTTTGGTGTAGAAGGTAACGTACGCCCAGTATATCATCAAAAGCAGAGCTGCAGCATCTTCTTCCGAAATTCCAGCAGCATCTTGTTCTTCCATAACAGTCCTAACGATCCAGGCGTGATTGGCTTCCGGTCCTCCTGCACCTCGAATAATATTTTCCAACGCACTCAAAATCTTTGTCCGCGCTGCCCCAAGTTTGGTTTTTGGTCCTGGATACTGGAAAACAAGCATCCATGCATCCTGATTAAAATCCGCGAGATATGTAGACAAGTATGGTTCGATCTCATAAATTTGATCACCGAACAATGTCTTAGATATTGCCCCAATGAGGACTGTAGAACAAAGATCGCGGAGTGATCTGTGGCTAAAGACCTTCTGTGGACGGCCTGATTGAGTGGTGTCAATTCCAATTAAGGTGCTCCATTTTAGATGATCGTCGATATGTCCCAGTAGAGTACCGCAGAACTTTTCGAACCTAGGCCCTGGAAGCAGCTGTCTCTTATAAAGATCCAAAGTAGAGTGAATGAGAGAGTAATTGGGGATTTTTGAAGCAGGTAGCTCGGGCCGTCCTTTTCGAATGGTCTCACCGGGCATGGGCTCCCAGAGTTTATGAATGACTGACGACTTCACCCCAAAGCCGACAAGAAGCTCATTCAGCATTGCATCCCACGAGGTATCTTCGTTACTCTTGTAAAGTTTTGCAACATGTTCGGGGGTTGTAAGAATGTAGAGCGTTTTCCCACCGACTGTGAGTGCAAATGGCTCCCCCGTATTTCCCACATAAATTCTTTTCATAATTTGATTAGAACATATGATGAATGGGCTTCAACCGGGGAAACTTACTTGCCATACTCAATCAATGCCTGAGAGTTCCAAATGAAGGCTTTGGCATGACCTATTCATCACTCAATTTAATGTCTCAAAGTATCGCATCTCGTGTAAACTGACCAATTACTAAAAAGAAGTTGAATTAGCTATTTGAAAAGAACGAACGGGTCATTATTTTACTTACCTGGTATCAAATACGGGATCTCTTTTACCCGTTGAGGGTACAGCAGTGGAAGAATAGTGAATCTCCAAAGTCTCCATAGTAACCATGAAGCAGCTATTGGAAAAAAGCACTGGAAGTACAGGGATACTTTGAACTTCAATACAAGCACAGAGAGTTGTGAAAGAAGACGTTCTAAAGCTTCTTCGAGCATTTTACAGCAGTTTTTAGGATATTTAAATGAACGAGGAATGAAGGTTAGGGGTTCTTCGTGGAAAATTAATCTCGAGAAGATAGAACAAGGCTATCGGGGAAGACATGTCAGCTCCATCTTGCATATATCATGAGATATTCTTGGGGGCTACAGCCTACAGGCAGCCATAAGTTTGCAGCCTCAGTGCCTCACGGTGAAAAAATGTTGGCTGATGCCCCAGAGACGCATTGCATGCCTTAGTTCCAACACGGCTGATTCTTTGAGCCTAATTGACACAACCAACTCTTGGGGCTGTGCTGACCTCTTCTGTTGCTCGTCCCCAACAAGTTTGGAGGCTATTAATAAACTAGGGTATCAGTGACGGCTACCTGAATTTATTTGCGAGAATGGAAACCTTCGCTTGATAGAATTCCACCTTCCTTTGTTCGGTATTTGAAAACACCTCTGTTCGCCCTAATTTTGCTGCCAACTCTGGCCCCTGGGAACATATCCAGAAAAAAGAGACAAGGTGAGTATTGTCTAGCGAGGAGACTGAAGGGCCAAGTTCTGTCGTTATGGTGAGAAAAACTTTGCTTATTATACAGATCACTGAACCAATCAAATTTTACACTTTGCCTCTTTGGAAAGATGGTGGTGTTACGTACAATAACGCATCAGCTCCCAGGCTTTGAGCGAAAACCCTTGTACCCCGAAGAATGACAAGTTACTGAGTACTTTCTCGAGCTTTCCCCTGGTCGATCTGGGAGCCAGGCTGGCATTTTGCCACGCGTGATTCCCCCCTGCAAAAAGGACCACCCTAAAATTTATTAAGGGGGAGGCGTGCAAAGTATTTTGGCAAAAGAATGCATTACATTCAGCAGAGCTGCAGAATGTGCCGGGGGGGGGAGGGGGGGCTGTATCAAAGTGTCCAACGTCGCCATTCGGTAACCAGGAAATTAGTTGGTGTTGGTCTCCTTTTGCCAACCTCGACACCCCCACAGTCAAACTCTTGCTAAACAAGTTTTCTGCCTTTTACATGACATTCTGGCTAAAACGCCAATAATATTTCAGGTCATGGAGAATCCTGCTCTCGACGAGCCTTATCTTCAATCATGGAGGCTTGCGCTTGTTACCACTTCCCTTTGCTTAGGAACATTCCTGGTTGCACTCGATGTAAACATCATTGGAGTTGCCGTACCGAAAATTACAAGCGTCTTTGATTCTTTGGGAGATGCATCGTGGTATGCGGCGGCATATCTGCTGACGATGACCGCTCTTCAGCCTACCATGGGATATCTTTACAAATCCTTCAATGTTAGAGCCGTCTATTTTGCCAATATTTTAATCTTCGAAGGCAAGTAAGCAAGTCCCCGGAAGTTCCAGAAATATAATGGTAACCTCCCACAGTGGGTTCGATTTTATGTGCAGCCGCTCCAACTTCAAGTATCTTCATTCTTGGGAGAGCTGTTGCCGGCTTAGGGGCAGCTGGGTTGCTTCAAGGTGCCCTCGCCATAATAAGCAATATTGTGGAGCTTCAGCGCAGGCCTTTGTTCATGGGGATTGTCATTAGTGTATTTGGACTTTCTATCTGTATTGGGCCTGTAATGGGGGGGGCTTTCATCGATAGCGTAGGATGGAGGTGGTGCTTCTGGATGTAAGAATATTTCCTATTGACAACCTCCCCTATAAAATTTGCTGAAGTCGTCTAACTTCAGTAAGTAACCTTCCGATAGGAGGTTTTGCGATCTTGATGTTGGTCCTCTTTCTAAGAATACTGGAGAGAAGCAACGAGAAGCAGCATATCCCCCTAAAAAAGAAACTTGCTAAAATGGACTTTTTGGGAAGTATTCTTTTTTTAGGAGCTATATCTTCTTTGGTACTCGCTCTTCAATGGGGTGGACAGACGCGGCCTTGGAGATCTTGCACAATAATAGGTTTGTTGACAGGGTTTGGCATTATGACTATCATATTCTGTGTTATACAGTTTATACGTGGTGACGATGCACTCATCCCTCCGAGAGTTCTACGGCAGCAATCGATGTTAGCAGGCTCATTATTTCTATTTTTCGTTGGCATTTTCAATTATGTGGTAAGTTCAAATGGAAATCTATTGTCTCCGAGACTATGCTGATTCAATTTTACAAACAAGTATACTTTCTACCTGCCCTTCTATTTCCAAGCGGCTCAGGAGGTTTCGCCGGTGGTGAGCGGAGTTCGCATAATTCCATTCGTTCTGGCTCAAATGGTCTTCATCGGCTTTACTGGCGCCATCGTCACTCGGTGGGGTTACTATGTAAGCTAGAAATCCTTCAACATGAGAGAATCCATTCTGATTTGAAACATTCAGGTTCCATACATGATGATTGGGATGGTTTTCTGCGATATCGGGGCCGGTCTCATAACAAGACTAGATACAAATACGCCAAAGGCACAATGGGCCGTTTTCCTTTTCATTGCCGGTACTGGACTGGGCACTGCAATGCAATTACCATACACTGCTATTCAAGTCGTTCTCAAGTTCGCAAGCTCTTTTTCCTCACAAGACTACAGTGCTAACCCTTTTAAAGTGACTCGGACATCTCAACTGGAAATGGTAAGTTGATCAATGCTGCTTATTTTATTGCTCAAAGTCTTCCTAGTCACCATCACTAACGAAATAATTAGGATTGTTTGTGTTTTTCAATCAATTAGGAGGGTGAGAAGAATATTCTGTGCAGTAGCTCAACATTGGACCGCTAATTCAAACCCAAAATCAGAATGATTGGAATTCCAATAGCCCAATCACTATTCCTATCCGACCTTCGCGTCCAAGTGTCCACATTGGTTCCCTCACTTGACCCAAACGTAGTCATAAGTGCTGGTGCTACTCGTCTTCGACAGATCGCCGAAACTTCGAATGTCCCTCTGTTGTCGCTGCAGAAAGCATACGCAAACGCTCTCAGTCGGCCATATATCCTCGCACTTAGTGCAGCATGTGCATCGACTCTCATTGTGCCTTTCATGGAGTGGAGAAACATTAAAAAGGAAGCTGGTATTCGAATGACCAATGCTGAAATAGAATCAAGGGTGGGAATTGCTCTCCAAGATGAAAAGGAGCAGATTAAAAACGAAATGACAAGCGTGGAAGGGTAGGCAAGAAACCAGAAACAATTTGTGTTAAGTCCGGTGTAAGAATAAGGAAAGGGTCTTTGCTTTTTGGATTTTGTAACTGCGAGCAGAGCTTCGGTAAGAACCTTGTCGATAAAAGAAACTCTTCGTTCCTTCCTTTTAAGAATTTTCCTCCCAAATACCTATACTAAAAAAGAGACGGCCACATTCTTTCTAACATTTCACACCCCTCTATTATTGGAGGTTATAAATTTTACTTCAAGTTCACTATTCTACTTCGAATGGGATGACCGCCAAATCCCGCCTAGCTAGATCTACAGTTGACTGAGTTGAGAATGGCAATCTCCTGATTGACACCTGCATTTCAGACGCATTCAAGATTATGCAGCACAATTCTCGGCGTGGTCGGTAGGCGCAATGTTGTCCGCATTAATACGTATACCCAGGAGCCTGTCACAGCACTCCAGGAAGAGATGTGTAGTGGGGAGATTGGAAGTCCCATCCAGTCGTATGCAATTTAAAAATGTTTTATTGAGATACCAGGAAATGCAGGCTTTGTCTACTTTACGTATATCCGTGATTAATAATTGAGTGACCGCCAGGATCCCATCGGCTAGAGTAAGTCAGTCACTCAGTCACGCTCCTTTGACGACAAAATTGTGTATTTTACAGGGCATCGCGGTCACAAAATCTCACCCACGGCCTCGACTAAGGCTGCTGACGCCACGGGTGAAGCGACGATATGATTTACCGCTAGAATTTCTCAATTGGATTCATATCGGGGCTCGTAGAGGGTTGAGGTATTAATATAACCCCACGTTTTTGGGCTTACATCAGGGCTTTAAGCGGCTGTGTACCCAGTCTTGTAGCTAGGTAGCCGCCCGGCAAAAACGGAGCAGGAAGGCAAGTGGTTGGCTTGAAGAAACTCGACATGTTGGTTAGTACTACGTACTTACCACCAATCCAGCCAAGTGCGTGCCGTGTTGTCCCACTGTGGCCCTGCCTCACTTACATTTACCAATCAAAAAGCTTTCGGCCAAGGCAAATTCTCTCTATCAGAATCCGTATGCAATGCTACACAAGTATTGACGAGGATCGGGCGTAAGCTCTGGCCTGATTATGTCCATACTCTTCTACTCGGTGTGTCGAGTTCTGCAAAGCGGCAAAGCCGGGCTGGTAACGCAAAAGGAAGAATAGCCGGCTTTTTGAAGCATAGATCCCTGTGAGTGCTTCCACACGCTCCTAGAGTGTACTATTCAGGGACTTTTTCTTGTTTGCTATCTGCAGGTGGAGAGTTTCATTCGCGCGCTTTCAAATCTGCAAGATGTTTGTACCTTCCCAGTGATATTAGTGAACGCACCTTTCGTACTCGCACACCCTCATCGCCTACTACTCTATGCAAAGATTTGCAGATTAAGGGGGTATCGATCTCATGTGGTTACAGTGACGAGATGTCAAATATAGATTTTTAGCGCTATTCAATATGTTTGCAGAAGTGTTGCGCCACCTAATTGCAGAAACCTAGGGTCAACTCCAGTTGGTTGCGGTTTTCATATCTATCTCAACATTTCCTCATAAGCGTAAGAAATTCTATCATTGGCTTGATGTCCCCGATGATCTAGCGGTCACAGCCTGTTGCCTTTTCTTACCTATTGATTCGCAGCATTTGCTTTTGACAGCTTCAACAAAATGGATTCTATTCCACAATTCCTACCAAAGCCTCCAAGGGTACATAAAGAGGCATTCATGGTGAGTGCGAGCCTGGGATAACCAAGTTTTCAGACTTGGTATCTAACCTTGAAATATTGCCTAGGCGATTGCGTGGGTTGGAGTCGCATTATCCGGACTATTGTTTGGTGCCCGAATATACGGTCGAATACGATCCTACCATCGAATTTACGTCGGCGATTTTTTGGTTTTCGGCGCATGGCTGATGTTTCTCACGAATACCATTATATGGCAGGTTTACGTTGATGATATGTACGAGAACTTATACGTCTCAGCCGGCCTCTTATACCCACTTCCACCGAATTTCGCAGCTCACACCGAACGATATCTCCGAGCGACTGTTGCCGTTATCATATTTTTCTACTCTGGCCTCTGGTTTATCAAATTCTCGTTTTTGGCCTTTTTTAAACGCCTTGGGTTCCAAGTGAAGGGCCAAAATCATCTCTGGTGGATTGTTTTCTTAATTACGCTTGCTTCGTGGTTTGCATCATTTGGCACGATCGAATACGATTGCCTCACGGGCTCTTTTGAATACATTTCTAGTAAGTGTCGCTTGAATCTATGGCCAATTCTAAAAGTTAATTGCAAAAACGTAGTAAAATGTACAGCAACCGCTGCTGTTAGTTTTCAGCGTCGAACTTTAACTTACAATATGGTAATGGATGTTCTTACGGATGCTTTAAGTATATTAATTCACCGTTCAAAATGGAAACAGCACCAACTAATTCAATATCTCAGTTATTTGCATCCCAGTCAGTATGCTTTGGCAGGTCCGAATGGGCATCAAACAAAAGCTTGCGCTTCTGGGTATCTTTTGTCTTACCGTTATCATCATGATCTTCGCCATAGTACGAGTTGCTATGGTTAAGTCTTGGAGCTTCATGCCCGATGAGACGTGGCTATATATGTGGAGCTCCATTGAGCAAACTGTGTGTAAGTATTGATCACTTCTTTATGATTCTCGACTTGGTGGCACCGAGGTTAATGCTGAAGTATTTAGCTATTATGATTGCATGCCTTGCATCTTTTCGAACACTCTTCGTGAAACAAGAACCTACCAGAAAGCCCCAAGCCTCAATATACTATCCAAGCCGGCCCAGTAAATTCAATCAAAGCGGGAAAATGGGACTTTTCAGGAGCTATGGAATGAGAACTTGGCAATCAACCAACGATACCACTAACATAACAGGCCTAGATGATGGAGGTGAAGATACATCCTTGAGGCGGACTCTCAACGGCGTTCATGACAACACGGTAAACGGTGGAATTGGGAGTCAAGAACATATCGTGCCCCTGCAAGGAATAGTTGTTCGAAAAGAGTTTAAAACTGTATCTGGGCAGCAGGATTCACACCCTGAGGTCTATCTCCGAAGCAACGAGACATCTTGATAAGGCGGTTGAGATTGTTTTTAGAATAATTGGGTTGCAGCGCTCTGTATAGGTTTCCTGTAGATGATCTACGATCGCATAATTTCAATATAAGTCAAGTGTCCATGTACAATCATTGAAACAGAACACCAGTTACACGACGTGAATTCCACTGCGATCGGAATTCAATTATAAGATGACTTATTCTTGTAAGGCTTCTCGAGTGTGTGCATGCTTATGTTCACAAATTAAACGTCTTTTCCTACCCTGTCTGCGGCAGATGCAGTCCGATCATCCGATCCTCAAAATAAGCCTGGCCTCAGGGGACCATGGTAAATGAATGCGGTATATCGCATACAGCCCTAAGCGCCGATGTCTCAGCCTGAAATCCGATAGGTCTTCTATTGTTCTTGCTATATTTGTCAGCTTTTAGTCATGCTGCATGCAAAGAGCACAAATTCCTTCTGCGGATGGCCCTGTTTTTGCTCCTTCTCCTTTATTTATCCACGGTAGCTATCTAGATACAGATCACTGCGCGAATTTCATCCCCCACCGCATCCATCTCTCTCGCCTCTTGCACACGATGATTCTACTTCTTCTGACCCTCCTTTTTGTAACTTATCTGACATCCATCGCCTATTTTATCTGGGTCAATTACTCCAAAGTGGTCAACTTAGGATTGCCAATAGTAATTGCCCCCATTACCCCCGACAACCCGCTATGGATTGCTGTCCAGACTGCTTTCGGAAGCATCCTAAGACACTTCCCATTTTCAGCAACTTCGTTTACTCGGCACTGTCGTCTAGGCTGGGAATTTCATGACCGATTTCAAACGCATCTTCGATTGGGAGATGCTTGGATTCTCGTCACTCCGGTCAGAAACTGGCTCTATGTCGCGAATGCGGAAGCCATAACAGATATTTTCAGTAGAGGTCGGGATTTCACAAGGCCCGTGTGGATGCTAGGTACCTTCGGTGTTTCTGACGAATGTATTTCTCTAATTTTAATTAGAAGTATTAAATGTGTTTGGACCAAATATATCTACGGTAAGTTTTGCCAGCAAACATATTTCCTAATGCGACAGACTCACGAACAAGCAGGCCGAGGGGTCAGATTGGCAAAGACAGCGAAAACTGACATCCGGTCCTTTCAACGAGACTAAAAGTCCCCTCGTCTGGGACGAGGCACTGCGCCAGGCAACGGATATAACCAGCTACTGGCGTTCCCCAAAGTCTACTGGTAGAACCACAGCCAAGGATACCAGAACGTTGGCCTTAGATGTGCTTGCTTATGTTGCCTTTCAAAAGTCATACCCGTTCGCCAGCAGTGACAGTCCCGCGCTGGCAACGGCAGAATCTTTGTCGTATCGGGATTCGCTTGCAATCATCTTGGAAAATGCCCTCATCACCATGGTTCTCCCGGAGTCCGCACTTTCTTTTCCACTCTCCCCTGCGAGCTGGAAGCGAATCGGATCCGCAATTCGAAGTTTTCGCCGGTATATGGCAAAACAGGTCAAAGATGAGCGCCAGCTTATGGACAGTAGAAGCCCAGGCACCGGAAACTTGGTGAGTAATCTGGTCCGTGCCTCTGGCGAAATTTCCGAACAATACAACCAGGAAAAGAGCATAAAACCGTTGACGGATGCCGAGATATTTGGAAACATATTTGTTTTCAACTTCGCAGGGCACGATACCACGGCTATTTCTCTCGCATATGGTGTGCTGCTCCTAGTAGCAAATCCGGAAGTTCAAGACTGGATTCATGAGGAAATTAACCACTTCTCGAAACATAAAGGCTTGAGTACATTAAAATACAAAGACACGTTCCACAAACTGAAAAGATGCCTCGCTGTCCTAGTAAGCCTTCAATTTCAACTTTAGGGTTTAATCTAACAAACACACAAAGCTTGAGACCCTGCGCCTTTACAACCCTCTTCCTGGAGTCCCAAAATATACCGGCAAGAATGCCACAACTTTGAAAATAAATAGCAAATCCTATCATATCCCAGAAAATGTGCTTGTTGTTCCTGCTCTCCAAGCACAGCATACTCATCCTCGCCACTGGGGTAGCGATTCCCTGGAGTGGCGCCCCCAAAGATGGATTACCGCATCGAAAGATCTCGAGTCTGAAGTTCTGTTTCAGCCGCCGAAAGGTACCTTTTTTGCCTGGTCTGAGGGCCTCCGAAACTGCCCAGGAAAGAAATTTGCCCAGGTTGAATTTGTTGCGGTGATGGTTGGATTGTTTGGAAACAATATCGCTGAGCCCGTTCCTAATCATGGCGAATCGGTTGCAGCTGCGAGGGAAAGGGTATTGAGGGTTGTCAAGGACAGTAACGTGGAGTTATTGCTGCAAATGAGGGACCCAGAAAGTGTTAGAGTTGCATTAAAGGGGAGAGCGTAGGAAAAATTAAAAGATAGGGGCGGTTAAGCGGCTTTTAGTCCTGAGCTTTAAACCTCTTTTCTGCAAAACACGCTCGCTGCATCCTGTCCGCAACGCGTGACGCGCCACCCTCAGACTTAGCAAAAGAAACAAACTAACTATTAGAACTTTTTGACGTTTTTATCTTTTGTGTTTACCCCGCCCTCTAAACCACAAGTGAAAGGGACAGGGGTCAACATTCCATGTCTTTGGAAACTCCGTTTGTCTTCTTAACTTACAACTTTCCAGAGTTAAATTGTTACATTCATTCGAGCCCTGCTAAAATTTCGGACATCTGCAACTCTACCTCTTTTGAGCCCTTCCACTACGACGACTCTACAATCTAATTGTTTAGTAGATCAACTCCCGTGCGAGTCTTACTTCGACCTTCCTTCGTGCACAAAGAATCAAAGGCCGCGTCTCGTGATACTCCTGCTCCTGTGCTTTCTCGATTCTGTCGGCTCTCATAGACTTTCAATTGCAATCTGAACTATATCTAACATGTTACTAGACTTTAAAAGAAGCTATTGTAGTGGGGAAGTCAGTCGGTCGCTGGGTGGTCACGTGATTCTCAGATACGTGATATATGCGAAGGAGGATAAAAGACGAGTCCTCAGCTAGCTAGTTCTTCTCTTCTTAAGTCAAATCAATGTCTATTTAAACTCCCTCCCTTTTAGGTTATATCTATCCTTCTATAATATATTATTTAATCTTTATAAAGTAATTAAGTTTTTATATTAAAATTTTTTATTTTTATTTTAATTATTATATTATAATAAACATTTATTTATTTAAATATAATTTATATATTAACGTAGGGCGTAACCTTCTAGGCCTCGAGACA
>JAAMPI010001127.1:0-19183 GCA_013054445.1 Cudoniella acicularis
GGCTGTTGACGAGGACACAGCAACCTACGCTATGGATATCAACAATTGGGTGAGACATGAGTCTGCTGGAATGAGTTCTTAGCTGGGGCTTCAGAAAGGTTTGAAGACCTTTCATTCTCCAACATACGCATTCATGTCAGTTTTAAAGCAGCACGGGAGTTGGAGAATCTCACCACTGATTAATACGCTCAAGGTCAATCCAGCATTCAGACGCCGCATTCTTTCATTTCTCTCCCTGTTTCTCGCAAGTTTCCTAAGTGGTGAAGGAGTTTGGATTATATATCTTGTCGGGTTGCCATAATTAACGAGGATTTGCTTATAGTTACGCAACACCGTAAAGGGCCTGTGGCCATAAAAGACGCGTTTTACGCGTTCTCCCAATCCAACCTACACTACATTATGGCGAATATCTTAACACAACGACATGATTTAGGGGAACTATCCCCTAATGTTGCCCGGGGGAAAGATCTGACTCCGGATATGAGAAGCAAAGTAACGGGCATATATATCGCTAGACATAATATACCCTTTATAATAGTCCGTCTAAAACTGTCCTGTAGTGCTATACGGACTATGACCGAACGAGACGAATTGCGCCACGAATCTCGCTCTATACCTCTTCGCGGTTTCAAGAAATCCTTTATATATCTCGACAAACCAAATATCCTATGGCACGCGCGACAGTACCCTAAACACACATATGCCTAGCTCAAATCGGCCACGGAGGTGACCTGTTCTCACCGGACTATCTAACGAGTTTTTAAGTCACATAGTATCTTCAATTAGCGTTGCTAGAGCCGTCTGCACCTCACAAACCACGTAGTGAAGATAAGGTACGAATAGTGCAAGTTACGGCTAGGTTAGACTATAGAGGAGTAGGGTTTGATTATATAGAGTGGTGAGTGTTCTGTGGAGCGAAGAGCAGGAAAATAACGAGAGCAGAACTTTCGTACACCGGCCTAGAAGTAGGAGCTATAGATTATTTAGACCTATAAATACGGGAAGGATATAAGGGTTATAGTCTAGGGGTGCTTTAGGATACCGGACGTACTTCCTTATATCTGATAGACCAAGATTTTAAGGACAAGAAGCATAGGTACTCCGTTAACTCTTATATTAAGGTCTTAGATGCTATCGTTATACTAAGTATAGAGAGACTAGATAATCCGGGGTATATATTTATATAAGATAACACCTCTATCTATACTATATATAAGGTCCGGGATTGGTTTAGGAAGGCGGGCTTAATTTGTATAGATTAGCTCCTTTATTCTCCGGATTTAAACCAGATCGAGTATACGTGGGCAAAGCTTAAGGAACTTATAGATAAGGAGTTCCCTAAGATCTCTAGAGGTCTAGGAAAAGGGGAATATGATATTAAGAAATTAGGCAGCGTATTATAAGCGTACTAGGATATGATATTTTAGGAGTTCTTTAGCAATTTATGCTAGAGTATACTGTCTAGAATAAGAGCTTGTTATGAGGCCAAAGGCTGGCATATAAAATATTAAGGCTATTTATAGTCTAATTTAAACGATTTTTATATCATTAAACAGCTCAGAACGTGATGATTTAAATGAACTAATCAGATTGTATGTAGTTTTTAAAACAATAAAGCCAGTAAAGCTCTAATAAAAAATAAAAAGTCAGAGTGTAGGGTAAAGTAGGCACGGACCCTTTGCGGTGTCCTAGTACTATAGCCCGGCCAGATCTCGTAAAGTTGTGCCGGTCTCTCTATTGAGGCGATTTTCTTAGTTGACACGAGATATTTATAGATCAATTTTGATTGTAAATTTTCTTGCGAGTCGATTTTTCCCTCTTTGTGAGCAATTCAAAAGCGAACAGTAAGATGGAGTGTGCAAACAAGGATTGCAACTTGGCGTTATTGTAATCTTACTTTAAGGGCTAGGGAGTGTATATATGGCGCTAATTATAGTGACTGAAGACCTGGCACTGAAGCTTTTAATACACGTTTCGTATGTTATAACCTGTTATCTCAGTCGCTTCGTGTAATATCGTCCCTGTAAGTAAGGGGGAAATGCGGCCTACGTACCGTAAGTTAGCGAATCATGTGATTGTGCAAAAATTTTCAATATAAAACAACTTTGAACTTAGGGAGCGTGGAATATTCAAGCGTATGAATTCTTAGAAGACCTTGATATATATAGTTATTTATATATTATAAATAGTATTAAGTATTTAATTATCTTAAAGTGCTTTTCTATGTTTTCTCCTAGGCGCTAATTAATTGTCTCTTCCACCGTTTCTAGGCCTTTACCACAATACAACTCACAATACTTCGAAGAATAAACACTCTGCTACTGCGAGATATTATTATAAGAAGGAGATATGAATCTTGTTTTGCCCTGTTTCAGCTCGTACAATTAGGCTGTTAAAAATTTAAGTATTTGTTTAGATAGTTTCGAGTAGTATAGTAGAACAGGCCTAGAAACACTTAAAGGGATATTACTAAGATCTGTTCAGTACAATTATTTGCAGGCGACATCAAGCTTGAAATATCGCTTCATAAAAGCTAGTCTGACTGTGCTACTGTCAATGGGACCAAATACGCTTACGAAATCGAAAATCGCGATCCAGGGCGACTGTCTACTATGTTGCGATGTTCTTCACATCTGGTTGACGTGATGCGCAACTCAAAGCAATACGGCACTTCGACCACGTTTTTGAAGCAATATAGTTATTGTTTGCTCTTCTATTTAAGCTACTGTTACCCATACCAGCAAGGTGTAAGATCTTATATAAGAGAAGTTTTCTCACCTATGTTCCAGATCTCTTCTCGATATTGTTTATCTATGCTTCCTTTGCCTCCACACAACCATTCACAGCGCATTTTTATAAACCAAGATGGGAGATATGCCACAAAAGAAAATAAAGCACTCGTCGATGCGATTGTCCGCTTGACTAGCTCCGCTATTTGTGGCAGCCACCTACATTCTTATCGGGGAAGAATGCATATGGATGTACCCTTTACATTTGGGCACGAGAATATTGGCATTGTCGAACACGTTGGCCACGATGTCGCGACATCGAGAGTAGGAGATCGAGTGATAGTGACATACTTTGGGGATAAACCAGCGAATAACGGAGAGGGTGTTTTGGAAGGAGGTTTTGGTTTCAGTGATCCTGAGGATTTGGTCGAACTTGGTGCGTTTCAAGGGGGGCAGGCAGAATACATGCTTGTTCTAAAAGCGGATAGCAATTTTCTTAAGTTGCCGCCGGGGAAGGAGTTGGAGTTGGATTATATTCTCCTTGCGGATATTTTTCCGACGGCGTGGTTTGCCCTCAAGTGTGTAGGCCAGGTTCTTGGTGACACCGCTGTTGTGTTTGGTGCGGGTATGATATCCCTTTCTTATGTTGTGAAAAGTGCTAAAAAACATTACAGGCCCAGTAGGACTCTTTTGCGCGTACTCAGCACTCTTGAGACGTGCTATCAGAGTCTATAGTGTCGATAACATCCCCTCCAGAGTCGCCAAACCAGAAAGCATCGGCGCCATCCCAATTAATTTTGATTTTGACCCCGCAGACTTGCAAATCTTGAAGCGTGAACCTAATGGAGTTGATAGAGCTTGTGATTGTGTTGGTAGTGAATGCGTGGATGAATATAGCAACAATATCGAGAACCTCATCCTCACACAAGCGGTTAACGTTGTTAAAACTGGTGGAGGAATCGGTGTCATTGGTGTATTTCTGACTCATGGTCCTGGTATTTTTTTCTTCTTCCATGCTCCTTATTTCACCTTGTTGATATTTTGTAGAGGCAGCATCTGCATCCTTGAAACAGGTAGTTCGATATCGGAATCTCGACATGAGTATTTTCTATTTCGGTCTTTGGACCTGAGCTGTTGCTGCTATAGCCTGAGCTGTTGGTGAGCAAGCTTAAACCGAGGGTGAGCATTCCTAAGTACCGCCTAGGTATACGCTAAGTAAGCCTAAGCATGAATTAAAGAGCTATTTTAGTATCTGTAGGGGCTCGTTTGGCTCCCTTGAGGCCCGGCTGTACTTTCCTCGTCTTACCTTAGAGGGCGGGTCCTGTTTTGGCCCTGATAAGGATCCCTCCTAAACCATTTTTGGATTTAGATTATATAGCGGTGATGCTGTACTAGGGAGTTATACTAGTGTCTAGCCTTTGTATGAATCTATACCTCGGTTTGCCTACTAATCCTACTAAAGTGATTCCGCCTTGCTAGCATTTATATAAATATCTTAGTCCTACCTATAGGTAGTATTACCTCTAGCTAACCTACTAACCCCTTTTATATAAATCTCCTAGCGTCACCGTGCCGTGGTGACTCCTCCCTAACGCGGCTTCCTAGCTAGCCAACTAACCCCTTTCACATGAATCTCTCAGTGCTAATAAGCCTTAGTGTAACCTATATAGCTTCGCCTCGGTTTAACCCCTGCCTAGCTAATCCTATACCCCTTTGTTAGTGAACTATACTACTAATATAGTTCGGTATCTAGGATTTATATAAATATCCTAATGCTACTGGCCCCTTAGTGCGACCCCTTAGACACGGAATTGATGTAGCGTGAAATCCCTACCGCTGTCAAGCCTTATCTTGCCTGTATGAAGCTCTAAGTTAGCTAATCGGTCCGTGAAAGGGTAGATTGAGACATATGATTATGCTGCACCAGGACCGTTTGCATGAGGCTGAAGTCGATACTGAAAGTTTGCCTTGGCTTTGCTTAGTTGGCACATACAGAGAGCACCTGAAATGCTGGCTTAATGGAATAACGGTTCTAGCGTTTTTAGATACTGGTGCTGATATCAGCATGATGTTACTAGCTTTTGCAAGACTTCTTCGTTATTATAATAGTTTTGATGGAAAACGATTCAATATAGGGACTTCAGTTTGAATTGGGCTTGCGGATTCTAGCTTTACAGTAACTGCTCATAAAGCGATTGAGATCGTTGCCTCCATATTTGAACCTAGTATTGCCAAATTGAGGTCCTCAATCGTCAAACTAATAGAACAAAGAGGCTCTTCCTCATCATTATCTCCAAATTCACGGCCCTTAAAACCGCTCTCTATAGTTATCAAGACTTTTTACATCTTGGACGGTCTCCGACATAATGTAATGCTCGGAGAAATCCTTCTAGCTGCATTTGATGCCTATAGACAGCATACCCATAAGTTCTTACATTCAAGTAGCTAAGAGCCAATGATAGCATTTGGCATGAAGAGGAAAGCCAAGGAGGGTTTTGGCCGACAAATTGCCCCTTTCACTGAAAGAGGATTACTCTAGGGAATCGGATTGCCACCAGCAAAGAATCAAAGAAATTAAGCATTAGGTTCGACAAGGCACAATCACGCAAGATTCGGAGAGAATCCTGAAAAACGATGAAGACGCCATTTATCAAGTATGGATTATTAATCACGGTACAAGCAATACCACCCAGATAAACTTCGTCAGGTCGCATGTTGTATCGGAGCAAGTTGAATGGAAGTTGAATGGAAGTTTAATTCAGAGGAAGGGAAGTCAAGGTGTGACTATTATACGGACCTTTAAAGTACATTGTGGTATCCAGAGATTGTGTTGCTCAACTTGGGCCTTTGAAGATCGGGGATTGCATAGGCTTCATTCTATCTAGCTATTTTTATTCTTCTAATTACCGAATAATTTATTACCATTCCATATACCATTTCTACAACGAACAATTTATAGCTCGAATGTTATATGCAAGTGCGGTAGCCGCTGAATTCAGCAATCTCGGTTTGCTGTTTTTTACGATGATTGTCCTATCTTTGTGGCAGCACAAGCGGACTAGCTTCGTCAACTATCAAAATTCTCATGCGTTAGAATCGACTTAGCAGAATAGAACAACCTCCTCTACATAACGATAGAGTTCTATAAATCTAGTAAAAGATTATATAGAATAAAGATTTAAACGAACGAAATAAGTAAAGCCTGTCTCTTACTTGTTCTACTCAGCACCCAACCCGACAACACGATTGCGAACTCCTATCTAAGGATCAAGAACAATCCCTAAGTTGGGTGGGAAATCGGGAATAAATATGAGATTTATCCTTTTTTTTCACCGTCGCTATCTTGTAATCAATTTGCTCTATGTAGGTTTTATAGCTCCGTGTTCGAGCAGTAGCTGAACCATTTTTTCCTGCCCGCATGCCAGGGCCGCCTCCAGCGCGGTACCGTAATCTTTGTTTTGTGCATTGATGTCTGCTCTGGAATCAAGCAACAGCTGAACAGTTTGATAATGCCCCCCTGCTGAAGCTGCCTGTAATGCGTTGCCGTATTTTTTGAAATTCCTGTCTTCCAAACTATCACTCCGTTCCGCATGCTCCTTATCACCTTGCGAGTTAACCTCCGCGCCATGTGCGAGCAACATTCGAACAATCTGATCATGTCCCCTTCCCGAAGCTGCTTGCAGTGCACTGCCGTAGTCCCTACCTGGTAAGTTGACATCCGCCCCCGAATCAAGCAATAACTGAACGACTTGAGAATGCCCTCTTGATGAAGCGGCCTGCAGCGGGGTGCCGTGAGCATCATAACGCCCTTTACCACTCTGTATGTTGACATCGGCTCCATGTTTGAGCAACAGCTGAACAATCTGGATATCTCCTCCTGTTGAAGCTGCCTGCAACGCAGTGCCTGGGTCATATTCCCCATCACCATGCGTGTTGACGTCAACTCCCTTATCAAGCAGTCGTTCCACCATTTTGCAGTAGCCGCTTTCTGAAGCTGCTTGTAGCGCGCTGCCTTGCCACCCACCCCGTGCATTGATATCGGCACCAGCCTCAAGCAGCAGTTCGAAAGTTCCATGATCACCACGTGTGGCCGCTGCTTGTAACGGATTACACCACCTTCTGCAATTCGGCGGGTTTACGTCCCCGCCTGCTTCAAGGAGCCGTTGCACAATTCGGCCATATCCTCCTGCTGTAGCCTGATGCAACGCGTTTCCGTACTTACCACTGCCCGGCGCATTAACATCGGCACCCAGCTTGAGCAGTTGTTGGACCATGTGTTTATTGCCGCCGCCTGAGGCGACCGCCAAAGCGCTGCCGTAGAAACCGCCTGTGCAATTGACATCAGCACCTCGTGCAACCAGCAAACGAGCAAGCTCAATACGCCCTTTTGCCAACGCCGACTGCAACGCACTCCGGTGCATGCCGCCACCCAGTGCATTCACATCGGCTCCTCGCTCAAGCAGCAGGTGAAAAATTTGTTCGTGTCCATTTATTAGCGCTTCCTGCAATGCCGTATCGGAATTAGTGTCGCATATATTGCTATCAGCTCCGTGATCGAGCAGTAACTGGACAATTCGAAAATGGCCGTTGGCTGAAGCCGCCGATAATGCTGTACAGCTATGAAACCTATCCACTGTGTTGACATTGGCCTTGTAATCGAGCAACCATTGAACAATCTGGTAGTGTCCGTTTTGCGAAGCCCTGTGAAGGGCGGTACCATAATATTCAATATGCACGTTAACGTCAGCACCGGTCTTAAGGAGCCGCTGGGTAGCATCCAGAAAACCTAAGAACGATGCGTAGTAGAGCGGCGGCGGAAAGTTACTGATAGGACTCTGAAACTTATATGACGGATTGATAACTCCCGGATCCCTGATCCGAAGCCAGTTTAGGTAGCCGTTGAGAGAATCCTGGGTTAAGAATTTGTAAGTGCGTTCGAGCACACTTGAAGCTGTATCTTCATCGCTTTCAATTTTCTGGACATGTGTAAACCAATGTTCGGCCGAGTATCGAAGCAATGGGTTGTCATCCAGGCATTGCTCCGATAAATCGAGCTGGTCCATTTGCAAGAAATATGAGATACAGGATTCAGCGATGTAACTATGCGCCGATTTGTCCGAAATGGAGAAGGACCCTGATCTGTCCGACATCAAATATTCCTGAACCGAGAAATGTGCAAATCGTACCATATCGCATTCATTATCAGTGCCACAGATTCTGACTTCCTCTCTAGACACGGAAATTAGGCTATGGCAGATCCGCAAGACATCTTCTGCGTTGTATAATCTCTCGTCTGGGTCTAGAGGATCATCTCCTGGTCTAAGAACTGCAGCTTCGGCGACTTCTTGAAGAGTTAAAGGACGTGCTGAAAATGCAACCCATCGTAGAATGGACCGGGCCTCATCGAAATCGTTTTCAGCAATGTCCTGCAATATCCGTGCATAGGTCTCGTCCAAAGTTTTTGGCAACTCTGCGAGGGCTTTTTTTATAGCGCTGACCTTCTTACAATTCCGCAGTACGTCAAATTGACAGACGGCCCAGCGAAACCTTCAAGTAAAAGTTAGTATGATCCTTCACTATCATTACCATGAAGGACTCCGGGCTAACTCACATCCCTTTGGCTCCCTCTCCGAGCTTTGTTTCGATACTGCCTTTGACGCTGGCCGGTAGCTTTTTGAATGGATCTTTTCCGAGGCAAGCCCTTACGTACAACCCAATATCGGCGTCTACTTTTGAGTTCTGGATGGATATTCCTCCACTTGCAAGGTTCCCTAGAGTCGCACGGATATCGATCTCATTGCGACTCGTTGCTAGAATATGTAGATTTCTAGCTTCGTGTTTGATGATTCGTTCTATCTGGTCTAACAACTCTTGCCTTCCCGAGTTCTCGGACTTCTCTGGATATTCGTCAAGGGCGTCCATAATGATATATATCTCCTTGTCTACTTGATTAATGACGGAAAAAAGAATCGACGTCAACTCCGTGACTGTGGGTGCAAGCCCGGATGCTTTGTATTTAGCATACATGGAATGAATCTCTTCTGGCAGCTCCACCTCACCGGCACAGAGCTGCCTTATCAAGGAGCGTAGTAAAACAACCACATCTTGCTTTATAGTGTCTTGAAAATCAAAGTAGAAGTATGCTAATTTGTGGGTCGTGCTCGCAGAACAAACTTCTTTAACAGCTTCGATAATCGTCGAGCTGGCCGTTCACGTTAGCTGATAAATATTATTTGAATTTTAATGCTTCGAAAAGAAAATACATGCCACAAAACTGTCTTCCCGCATCCAGCTGTGGCATTAGAAGTTAGTTCCCTTATATTTATCAAAAGCAATTTACCATATTACTCACGAATACCATATAGCCACAGGAAACTACCAGACCTCATCCAAGTGTAGAAATCATCTGACTCAAGAAACCAAACTCCAGTATCTGGCTCTCGCTTTTTAACAGCATTATTGTGATTCGTTGATGGATCAACCGAGCTGCTAATCCACTTCAATAGATTCTCTCGCTCACCAGCTAGACAATATTAGGACGGGAATAGCAAGTTGAATAAAGGCTTCATAAATACCTAGCTGTCCCTTATGGAGCGCAGTAGTTTCACTATGGATACCTATCGAAAATTTTCAGTCTGTTGTAGCAAGGAAAGAAAATATACATCGCCGAATACGTACCTTGATATAATTGTCCAAAATCTTTGACGGCAAATTGTATATTCCCGACCAGCGAGAGGATCTCCGTCACCTCTTCTGAGGTATTCAATTGAGTTTTGCGGATTTCGGAAACCTCCTCATTTGTCTTAGACAGTAGGTCACTAAAGCAATCAGCTTGATAGGTTGCTATTCCAGATTAGAACTTAATGTACCATCCATCTATAGATATAGAAAATTGAAAGATCTGCACGCATCGATGGAGAATTGTGATAGTTTCAACTTGTTCATCCTTCTTAAATGGCCAAACTATACTCCGGTACCATTTTTTCCCTTCGCTCGTTTCCATAAACTTCTGAAGGATCGACTGAAGCGAGCTGAGCCTGCCATGGCAAGTATGGATCGTAGAACACAGAACAGACGTGTTATTGAACGATTTGAACTTTGTGCCTTGGCTAATCAAGAAGCGATCTAGCGCCTCAAGAGCGTGACAAATCCCAGAGAGCTCCACAGCAAGTTCGTTGGATTCTGCGGGTGCATTCTTCACAGAGCTGGTGTACTCTTTAAGAGTCTTTGTCACTGCCAAAGCTACACTGATTAGGCTAGTGATCGACAAGGTTAAGCTTAGAGGGTCCATAACTTCGGAGCAGAGTGCGACCTGTATAGTACGCGCAGTCAGTCGAGTTGAGTTAGAATGGATCTGTCGGATCTGCCTTCCACTTTATCTCAACGTTGTACAAATCGAAAAATGTAGTGGCAATTCTAAAAAGACGCAATGTGGATGGCTCCGTTGAAAAAAGAACGGAAGCTACAGGGCATTGGGTCGTAATCAACTCAGCCGTGTTCCTCGATTAGGATTCAATGTCCGATGTCCACAACGGTTAGGTGGGGTTTTACCAATCAGCAGCCCACACGTCTGCAGGGTTTCTTCGCAGTGATCCCAGTCCAAGTAACGAATGGGTATGGAGAGTTGTTAATCACCACTCGTGCCGAAATTTCATGCAAGACGTGAGGCTGTGTCACGCTGCATAAGTCCGTGCCCCCCATTTCGGCCACCTCGCTTAGCTCACCACCACTTCTAACCCTCCCACTTTAAGAATTTATATCTTTATAACGCGATATTTGATTTCCTTTAAATTTCATCCCAATTTTTATTCGATCATGAGGAACCAGTACACCGAAGAAGACGTGATACGGGCACTCGAGGACGTCGCAAATGGCAAGTCTATACGAAAAGCTAGCTTAGATTACGGGGTTCTAAGGACTACGCTTCAGAGTCGTCTTTATGGCCACGAATCGCATCGAGAAGCAGCTACACCTCTTCAAAAGCTTGCCCTGTTACAGCTCTGCAAAGGCACTAGGGCCCTGACGTCACGTGGGGACGTATTTGCAAGAAGGTGCTATATTAACGAAGAAACTAAGCTGAGGAGAGAAGAAGGAGAGGTGGCCCTGAAGGGGCCTTATATACAGGAGGTGAGTACTGGCAAGCGAGGTCACGTGATAAGGGGTTAGGGGGACGTGTCGCAGCCTCCTGTCGCATATAGCGCCACACTGTCTGAGTCTCACTAGTCACAGGACTGTGCGTTGCACTAGGTCTGTGACACCATGGACCTTAGTCGATGACGGGCACCATTATACTCCACGAATTTCTCGAAGTCCCTCGACTTCCGCCAACTTAACACTATTGCAGAGTATCACGAGTGGCCTTTCCAAGGTTTCTTCAGAAGCACCAAGATCGGCAATGAGACGACGTACAGTCTCGAGTTCCAATTATCACATATCCCGGAGCACCACAGCTAGACTGAGCTTGCTTGAGAGGGCATGGTTTGTCTCGGCAATAGCGGGCATATTCTGCAGTTCAGGCCTACAGAATGGGTCATGGGATTATAGTTGATGGTTCACGGTTCACAGTTCATAGTTCACGGTTTATAATTCATGGTACAAATAACGCAAATCACGATGATTTGGTAGTTAGTCCCCACCGAAATCCCTGACACCTGCTCAGTATGCTGCGATTCGTCAAAGTTTGCAGGAAAGGGCGTCAATCAACCGCCGTTCCCTAGGCAAGCTATTAGAAGTATTTTTGATGCCAGTGCACGGATCACGTCTTTTTTAGGTCTGCCTTAGCGGGCGAAACTAATCACCCCATGGCGTGAGCTAGTGAACGGCTCGTGCCGCGATTCGTTGAAGAACGCTGTAAAGTCGAGTTGCATTACTATTAAGGCGTTTTTGGATTTGTGCCAAACCTTTGCGGATTTTATCGGAGGCTTCTTTGGATCGTTCGAGATAGACGTTATTGATCTTTCGGAATAGGATCAGCCAAATTGACGTTATAAAATCAGTTGCAAACACATACCAAATTCCACCAAGTGGCGCTAGCACTACTATTTCCAGCAGCTGCAATGGAGTCAAAAAAAGGTCTCGAGTTGATTCTGTCGAAATGCTGCTGCGAGAAATCCCACCATAAGAACCTACACACTTATTACCCATCTGTTTTCTTAGCGAGGAAAATAATAAAAGGAAGGGTGTCCAAATCCTTCTTCGGCGCTCGCATGCGTCTTCAAGAAAGCGAATTGGAACACCCTCGATATATTATAATCTTACCACTCGCAACAAATGCCTTGCCATCGGATGCACTCGGTATAGTCTCTTTTAGAACATCGATGAAGCTAACAGCATCAGCCATCACGTTGTCGAGATTTAGATATTCAAAACCGGCATTTGTCCAAGATTTCGCAGGTCCAAATGGTAGGCTGTCGCCAAAGTACCGATGTTCTAACGAAACAGCTAGTCCACCAAGCTTTTCAGCATAGTAGTACATGACTGTTGTGTATCAGAGCATATGAAATCAATGTTGGTAAGCTTCTATGGTCTGCATTCGAAGTTATGCTTATTAACTTCTCAAGAGATAACAAGGTCTCGCAGGAGTAGGCAAAGAAAAAGGCTATCTACAGAAGTGAAATCGGCATATTAGATCACGTGGATGAGGGCCCCTTCATCTGACAGGATGTGGCTTCCTGCTTGCTACTGCCACCAGGATCAGAAGTTCCATGAGAGAATGACGCCTGGGATCCGCAAGTCCCTTGAAGCGGCTCAAGCGAGAGGTCTAGAAATACATAGGTGTAGTTCTCTAATCAAGCATTCTTCCTGAAAATCTTCTACCCCTAGTACCTGCCTTTTGTTTAAAAGGTCTGGCGCCTTACTTTAACGAGTCTTCACAATGTGCAAGGAATTGAATCAGGAAGACAGTGACGTACAGAGTAGTCTGGTCCAACGCGCCTCTCAAGTTTCCTAAAACCCTTAAAGATCCAACTCGTTGCTCCCTCAATAGAAGAACCCGTCACCCCAACTTTACATCTAAAACCCAATTGCAAACCTCTCTTGCCATCTCTTTCGCCCCCTCTTCCGTCTGATCTGTATAACGCTCCTGGCTTGACTCCCACGTGATCTCAGTGATCTTTGAATCTTCCTCCGCAAACTTTCCATCTTCATCAACGGGGACTTTGATTTTCAACTCCACCAGCTTATATCCCGTCCAGCTTCGGACCATGTACACAACAGCATTTCCTCGAGCATCAGGTCCATCAGCATAGACAAACCACTTATTGTCCATTGAGCTAGGCAGAAAACCGTTGATCAGCTTCGAAAATTCGGCGCGCGGGACTGGGACGCCCCAAGTAGAGACCACCGGGATTAAGAAACCAGAGATCTCCCTAAATTCCGTGCTCTGAATACGGCGGTTTGATGGTTCTCCCTGTTGCCCAAACTTTGACCAGTGGAAGAGGGATTCTAGCTCATCCGGGGTGAGGTTTTGTGCCATATTCGTTATATCGACTTGCAAATATACTGGCGGGGAATGCTTTGCATATATGGACTGAGATTATTCCGAAGAAAAGACAAACTGAGCAAGACACGATTAGGCACTTAAATCTCCGAAGCGGCAGCGACTGAGCACTGCCCCAGAGGGTGCCTAAGGAAAAGAAACTTCAGGTATATTAGTAAGAATAAATAGGGCGGATAGAGGCCTAATTAACCGCACTATAAGTAGCCAAATATAATGAGTTAATCGCCGAACCACATGGAGGGCTGTGTCACAGGTCAGGTCTGGCTAAGGCAGGGCAAAGGTGGCTTAGTGGACGACTTGTATTTCGACGAAGGATTCTAGACTAAGGAGAGAAGGAGAGAAGGAGAGTCGAGTGCGACAGCTTAGATATAGGGTGTAGCTGACTCAGCAGGGCCAAGCGAGGCCACGTGGCCACGTAGCCTCAGGCACTCCAAACCAGGACCGTGACAGCATAGAGAGGAGTACTACTTTTATAACGATTATTAGCCTCATTTACAAGCTTTATAGGCTACTTATAGTCACCTGACCCTTGTACTAAGCTAAAAACCCGCTTCTACGAGCCTGTAAGTAGTAAGATATCTATACTTTATTAACAATAGCTATTTAACTCGCGTTGATAATACTAGGCTTACGAGCTATTCACGTGATTTACGGACGCATAACATAGTCTAAGCCCCGCAGGGCAGCTTTGAAGCGTCGTGAGCCAGAGGCGACGTCAGTGAGCCTTGGCGAATAGCTTCAAAGCTCGTACTTATGCACTCTGATGACCGACCGTAACACATTTTCTTCTCTAAACGTCCAAAATGGCATATTGTCGAGTCTGCAACAGTCTAGACATTTATAACTTGAACTTGCGGCACGAAAATCTGCGTGAGGGAGTACATGACGGCTACCGTAGGCTACTGCAAGGTGTCGTTCATTTTGTCTCACCTGCCGAAATTCCTCAATTGAAATCTTTTGTTGACTATGCTCTATGTCGAGGTTCCTGGGCGAGATAAGGGAGATCGAGTATTTATAGAGTTCTCTACAGATCAAGGTGCGAAGTCTTGTATTCCTTTAATTCCTTTCTAGTTATTTTCAGTATCAATTCTCAACCTCGTTCAATAGGGCTGCCGTCTATCTGGCCCCGCATTGGCCCTGGTCGAGATATATCCCTCCGTTCCTCCATTCCTCGAGTGAAGCTTGCCTTCAACTTGCTAAATCCTAGCTGAAATAATGTCAAATTTCTCACAAGGCATGTAATTGCTTGTTAGATGATCCTATCTTGCCAACACGCAATCTTGATGTCGGCAATTCCTCGTCTAACATTCGTCTTTGCTTGGCGGAAGGACAGATGGCGCAATACGTGATCCTCAGCCGTTGTTGGGGATCTCGATCGAGCCATGCTCTAACCACAACGAAAGACATCATTGAAGAGCGAATGCGATCATCCGAATTCGATGCACATTCCAAGACATTTGCACAAGCTGCAGAAGCTACCCGAGCTCTAGGGATCCAATACTTCTCCGAGCTGCATCTTTTTCATATTGCGCTTTCTCGTCTGCTTTCAATCCGCCACATTATAGGTCCTGTTTCTATCATGCCCCTCGCGGGAATCAGTAGATTCCATTCCGTCTGAGGATCCCTCCACGGCCTGCGGTCAAAAGTACCAAAGTGTGGGGCTCACGACCGCCGCATTTACGCCATTGTTACGATGGCAGGCTATCTCTTCCATTCCGGGCCATTTCAAACCCAAAGTTGAACCTCCACTTCCCGATGCTCTAGCTGAAGCCGCCGAAACTGACTCTGGGGCTGTCTATGCTTAAGTGGTCCATGTTGAATGCGAGCGGATCAGCCAGCCATTTTCGGGTCGCTTGCGCCCGGAACGCAGGCCAGGCCTAGACAAACGGTCAATCAATATTCACTTCACGGCGTGACGTTTGTTGAGATAGTTTTCGCCAATTATCGCCTGTCTGACAGAAGCACGGCTAATAAAGCTCAGCTTTGCTGCATTCAATAACTTGAAAACATCAAATATCAGTTGAGGCTTGAGACCATAGTTCCCGGCCTTCTCTATCACGATGCTTGCAGGACCTTTATCAGCATAAAAGGGTCTTTTGCCCAAGTTTCTGATCTTCTCCATCACAATACTTGCAAGATATCAATCAATCCACATAGAAAGACTTTCCACTCAACCGTTTTCTAATCCAAGACAAGATGGTCGGAACCCGTCGCTCTCTTCGTGAGCTGATCGCGCTGCACAAAAATGGAGGGCAAGAATTAAACAACTTCATTCGTGCGCTCCGTGGTATCCAGAGGCTCCCGCCGACTGATGAGAACTCTTTCTTCCACATCGCTGGAACGCATGGCGAGCCGTTCCGTAAGAGGGACGGTGATTGGCGTTTTGGTGGGGCGGATATTGTAACCATGGGACCGTCCTGTTCCCATCGTGGCATCGAGCACTTCTCATCCGCTTCGAGAAAGCTCTCCAGACAATCGTGCCAGGTGTGATGCTTCCGTACTGGGATGAGTGTTTTGATTCTACATCTCCACTGCCGGATGTCCTTACGAATCCTGTATTCCTTTTGGACGGCGACGACAACAACCCACTGTATTCGTATAAGCTACAACAAGCACTCAAAGACACTGAGTCGGGTAAGGAAGACCAATACTCAAAGCCTCAGGGTTACACGACGGTCAGATATCCGCTTTCTGGGCTTGTCGGCACACAGGAAGACCGGGGAAACACCGAAGCACACAACCAAAAATACGGTCCTGTAGCGGAAAATGAGCTCAACAAGAACCTCAAAGAATGGATGCTAGGTACAGTTAAAATTGACACATCGGGCGGCGAAGAGAAAACGGGGACTCCTGATACCTACTCAATATACTCTCGATTCAAGCTCTGCATGGATGCGCCGAATTACACGGTTTTCTCAAATACAACCTCCCAGAACGCATGGATCGAGCAAGAGACGAAACGGCCCGTTGATGAAAACCGAAACTATGTGGTTTCGCTAGAGAGCCCACACAACGCCATTCATCTCGCGATTGGTGGTTTCTTTCAGAGTGGCATATACAATGCTAATCCGATCCGAGGCGCCAACGGCGACATGGGGGATAATGAGACGGCGAGCTTCGATCCGATCTTTTTCTTGCATCATTGCTTCATAGATTACGTATTCTGGAAGTGGCAGGTGAAGCAAAACTTCACAGAGCGCGGCTCGCTCAAATTCATCAAGGATTTCAAAGGCACTTTCAGCGAAGAAGCAGCGCAGCCGTTCATCCCTCCCTACACCAACTTGCATGAGGAGACACCGCTACGTCCCTTTACGAAGAGCGATGGAAACTTCTATACCACACTGGACGTCACGAATATCACTGAGCTTGGCTATGAATACGGTGTGGGCTCGTTTGACTTGATAGCGCCCACTCCAGACATCCCAGCAACTGAGATCCAGACGAAGAGCCTCGCGCCGTTTACTGCCTACAAGAAGGTGAGTGGCATCGATCGTGGCAAGATCCGCGGGTCCTTCATCATCTATTTGAACGCCCGAGACGCGAACGGCAACGAGGTTGTAATTGGTCGGGAGCCGATCCTCAGTCGCTGGCAAACTGCAGGTTGCCTGAACTGTCAGACTCATCTGAACGCCGAGGCAATATTTGCTATCGATGAGAATACGTTGAACAGTCTCAAGGGAACTCGGAAGAAGGGTGGCTTGCAGACGGAGGAGCACAGTCCTCAGGAGCTGGAATTCTGGGGTACGGTGGGGACACGTGATAAAGAGCACAAAAAGTACTTTGATGCCCCACAAGGCCACGGTATCCTAGAGGGCGACCAGCCTAGGGAAGAGATCAAACCAATTGTTATAGATTTGTAGCTAGAGCAAAAGGAATCTTAGCTCCTACATGTCGTGGACCGTTAGCTTATGCTTGAATTGAAATAAGATTCCAGGTTTCTTATTACGAACAAAGCTGGAAAGTTCTTGCAATAGTGATAGTGACATCTAATAGTGACAGTGATAGTAGTAAAACGGCTCAAGTAAATCTTACATAGGTATGAGTAAAGAATATACTCTAGCTATCGAGTTTTATTTAGGTTTACTAATGATGTTGAAGATCATCCAAGATAGTAAAGTGTAAGAAGAGACCAATTTGCGCCTCGGTATTTACCCCTTTCCTCTAAACCGGGAAATTTAGCGAGTATAGAAGTGCAAGTATTATATTTATAATATTTTTATTTTAATCCTAATAATAAATTAAGTAAATATAATTCGTACATTGTATTATAAATTCTTTACTCAATTCTCGCCTTAATTAGCCAAGGGTATACTACTCATATCTCTACTGCGAGTCCGCGTAATAACGCACCAAAAACCATACTGCATCAATAGTCGCCTTTACGCCCCCGCTGTTCGGAAGTGCAACTGTCCAATCCTGTGCAATGCCTTCATTCACGTTCTTCGCTATGAGAACATCGCATCTGCCGGCCGAGCCACCGTCGGGACTTTCATTCTGCTGCTCCCAAGTGATGCTGGGATACTCAGTAATTTTTATCTCTTCTAGATGTAGATTCTTGCTGTTCGGCGCTGAGAAGATGATTATCGAGATGCTATCTACAGTGATTTTGAGCCGCTGGGTCCAGAAAGGCAGCATACCCGACATCCCTGGCAGGTCTAAACGTTCGGCATTCCCTTTCTGTAGTGCGGATTGAAAGGCGTACCATGTTGATGCGTAGTCGTTGGGAACATTAACCAGCATAGCTAATGCAGCTGGTGAAGATGGTTGCTGTTTAATCACATTTAGCACGGCTCCCGTTGCCATCTTCTTGAGATTTGCGCCACCATCTAGGGCGGTGTATCGTAGTTGCAATACGACATCACTGATGGTGCGGTACTCGAACTGCCGCAACTCTGGCGGCAGGTCGATTTGCCAGCTGGATATGACGCCGGCACCCTCAAATGGGGAGTAGCGGTTGTCTGAGAAGCCGAACGAGAACGAGCCCGTGGCGCCAGTGGTAGGCGCGCCGATAGCGATGGCATTAATGGGAATATTGTCAGTGCGGAAGCGGAGATCGCCCGCTGGATTTTCTGGATACGACGCCGCTGAGTCGGCTTCTGTGTTAATGCGGTATGTGTGCTGGCGCAGGCGAAGTGTGCAGTTAAGACTCGCGTAGGGCCTGACAATGCATGGAATGGCTAGAGAAACAGAAGAGATGCGCCGGCAATAGTGACCAGGGAAATTGATATCAAATAGAAACTAGGAGACATCAGTCAGTCTATGCATACTAGTATCCTGCGTTGGAGACTAAGAAAATGAAAGGCAGAGAGGGAAGAGAAACTACCTCTGGCAACGAGAATGTCGTGCGTCCGGTCTCTCGGAACATCACCAGTGCCCATCGATCCAACTGCCGTAGAGAAATGTTTTTGGCGAGCTCAAAGTCGTGCCCTCTTTTGTTGCGGTACGCCAGCTCCATCTTCCTCAAATCGAGCCATATGTTTTCCGCGGACAGCATTCCGTCTCGTGCGCTATCCCAGTACTCTCCGCCTGCCTCACTCAAGAAACTCTCATGCTCAGTGGGAAGGTCAAAGAAGAACGCTCGCTGTGCCTGCCTTGCAAGCTCGTTGGCGAGCGAGTATGCGCGCTGAAATATCATCCCGTATTGCTTGTCCATCCAGGCATACAGCTGCACGCTTGTGTATTTCGAACGCAGCCATTCTTCCATCTCGGCAGCGGCATCTAACTGTTGCTGCTGCTGCTGAATGTCCTTGTCGCAGACAGCCACTCGTGCTTTCGCTGCTGCGAGCATACAATCAACGATCTTGATTTCGCGGCCTGCCTGGTTTGCCAATTCCCGCCGGTCTTGTAGCTGATTTTCGAGCCGGGAGGCCATGCCAAACAACCGACTCTCATCCGACAGGAACTGTCCATATTTCATTGCAGCGCTTGCGCCTATGCGTATCACGCGAGCCAGAAG
>JAAMPI010001128.1:0-19136 GCA_013054445.1 Cudoniella acicularis
AAAACACGCCATCCAGCCTCGTCCCATTAACCTCATGTGCATACGTCTCCGGCTTCACTCCCTGGTTTTCACTCCAATACCCCAACTCCTCACTACTTGACGAAATAAGGAGCGTCCGATCTCCAAAATTGTCAAACACCATGCCGCGTTTGTCGCAACAGAAAATGGTGGGATTGCCAGTGTTGACTGTAGTGTTGGGAAACACGACCAGACTGGAGCCGAGAATGTCGGTTCGCAGACCATTGATGAGGGGGTTTTCGGCTTGATCCGGACGAAGGAGGAAACCGTCGGAGTTGGCGCCGCCGTGAATGCGGGAGTTGGGGTACCCCGCGCAGGTGTCGCGCCGACGCGGACGGCGGTTATGTTTGGGAGGGCGGAGACTACTATTGGAAGGAGGAGGAAGGGAATTGTGAGTAGGGAGATGATTGCCATGTTGGCGATTTTTAAGAAATGAGAGAATTGAGGTCGAGGGTGGAGAGTTAGGACGTAGTTAAGACTTTTTCAGGGGAGGTTGGTGGGTGATATATAAAAACAGGTTTACCGGTCATTTAAGTAGATAGAGTATTGTAATAAATGAAATGAAATCAATCCAGCCAATGAAGCGGTATTAACGTGTCAAGGGTTGTATACAATATGGATATGTTCTCGAGATAGCAATAATGGAAACGAATTTATGCGCTTGCAGTTGCGATCGAACACTTCAGCCACAAAGCAACGTCCTCATCAATTTCCACTGGGTTTTCGGATCGATAATTTCAGGAATGGATTGGGTAAAATAGATGCACCATAAATTATACCATACAATAATACTTCGGCTTATAAAGGGCCCCGCTGTCCCGGGTGAAAGGGGGAAGCGGGATTTCCTCTCGGCGCAGCAGCCCCACCTCGTCATGTATCGGTATGTTATGAACCACATTCAAACCATTTTTATTGCCGAGGGTCGACGAGAAATATATAAATAGCAGGTATCTTGCCAAAATTATAACAGGTCTAGGTGGTGCTGGTCTTGAAAAATAAACGGGAGCCGAAATAGAGGAAGATGTTTAAGGTGTAGTGTATACATGTGTACATGTCCGTCTAGTAAGAGTAAAAATTATTTTTTAAGCTATTTCTCTCGCGTTATTATAACAACAGCTAACAGTATACAAAATGGCATCTTTGAAATGTTATAAACATAAATCTTTCCCGTGAATGAACCAATTACCTACATCTTCAAAGCCGTTATGCGATAAAAAACTATTAAGCATGAAAATTATGATACAGCTCTGTATATATATGGCTTAAATGCAAGACACCTCAAACTCGAACACATATCCTTAATCATTGCACTACTTTTAGGACCTGACTCCAGAAGACTGTCAGATTGGATGACTGTAATGCCGTTTCGAAAGAGCGAACTGGTATTACCAACGAACTCCTCTCTTGTGCTTCGCATGAGGTTAGTAAGCTTGCTCCTTTTGTTCAGACGCTAATCGCCCTCGGCTCAGTCAACTTGCCTGAGTAACCTGAGCATCCTAAGCAGGCCTGATCATCCTGAGTAAGATTTACAAATTATCACGTGTTTTGGCTTCTTGCTTAACCAATCACACTTGATCTAACCTCTGTTCTCTGATATCATTTTTGTCCAGTTTTAACGAAAATGCTCAAGGAACCCAATGTAGACACTTTCCAAAAATATGCCTAGTGCTTTACCTATAGCACAAGTTGGTTAATATAGATGTCCCCAAGGAGAGTAATGCTCTTCCTTCTATAAATTCTTTCTTACTCTGTACTTGCCTTGATTTAAATACCTCCCTTCTTCAATCTCATTCTTCAATCTCATTCTTAAATCCCTCTATACAATTCGTTTTTATAAATTGTCTTTTATCTACCAGTTTATATAAATTACTATTCCAGTATCCTTAATGCCTAAAAGGGAGTTACCGGAGGAGTGCTTCGCACGATCCCGCAGTAAAGGCTCTATTATCAAGGTAGAAATTGCCAACTAGAAAAAGCAAAAAAGTACCTCTAGCTAGGAACAATCAAAAACTACGCTCGTGCCTTAGCGTGATAGGACTAGTAAGGGTTGCTGCCCGATCTCCAGTAAAAATTTCTTCTAACCCATATCTCTTTACTAAATATATTTGAACTCAAACTCCCTAAAGCTACTCCAGATGATGTAGAGACATCGAAATACCGGGTCAGATATACTGTGTATAGTATTGTAGGTGCTTATGGCGACCATATTGCAGGGTTAGACTCTACTGTCCGCTCGTGGAAGGATCTTACAACTAGCTAGCAGTGGGCCGAAATGCACTACGGACAGCCTGCAGAATATCGTATTTGATGCCATTATTACGAATTTAGCGTACGATGAACCAGAAATGTATCGGGCAGAGGGAATTGCGTTTATTCGGGAGGACTTGAAGAATATTATAATTAACTAGTTTTTTTATTAAGTTTTTTATAAATAAGATTATTATTAATCTTAGACCTGTTCTTAGAAAGCCTATTCTTTAGGGCTATCTTTATCTATTTATCTAGATTTAGTCTTTTCTAATATTCTTTTACCTACTTAATATTTATAATATATATATATAGATATAGATATCTAGAATAGAAACGAGAAAAGAAGGTCTTGCTTAAGGAATAGGAGGGATTAGAGAGAGGTGAGAAGAGAATAAGAAGAGGGTAAGAAGATAGAAGGGAGGAAAGGAGGGAGGATAGGTAAGAGAATAGGTGAGAGGATAAGTGAGAGGATATATAAGAAGATATGTAAGGAGATGTGTAAGAATATAGGAGAGAAGATAGGAGAGAAGGTAGGAGAGAAAAGATGTGAAGGTAAGAGGGAAACAGCTATTTATAGAGTATAAAACCCTAGGTAAATCATAGAGAATAACGTTAAACACCCTAAAGTAAGACATAAGAAAATGTCCCTATATATAGGCATTTTATATAAAGACAGGTAGACGGGGATAACTGTCTAGGAATGAGTTCTGGCTAGCACAGGTTATAAGAGTGTAGTAGAAACAGATTTCGGATCCCTGGCTAGGAAAGGGGGCCTTTTTAGGCCCCTCGTTAAAAGTTAACGATGTCTAGTGAGATAGGTGAGTAGACCTAAGTAGACATGAGCCGAAGTTAAGCCGGGCCTGAGCTAGCCTGAGTAAAGGCGGCGCGAGATCACGTGAACTTGATGGTTGGGAGGTGTCGAGATTCCGGTCAGGAAACAAACAAACCAAACACCAGAAACTTAACTGCCTTAACCACCATGTCACCACCGCCCCTTCACGCTAACTCTCCACCTCTGTACCAAAAAGTCAGCCCACAACTCCAATTCCAACACCAGTACATCATTCTGCCGTTTACTTACAAATAAACATCATCATCATCATCATCAAGTACAACAACTATTCCCACACCCCACATACCCATCAGCACAACACACCGCGCCACCCCAACACGTCGCCCCTATTTCACTGCAACAGGACCCAGCACAAGCAGTGTAGCCGCCAGGACAACACACACTTCCGAAGCAGTTCTCGCCGTCGCCGCAGCAGGTTGTGCCGCAGGCGATTTCGGTTTCTGGGGAGGGGGATCTGGATTCGAGGGAGAAGGGAAAGGCGGCGGGGGATTTGGGTTGCAGGGGGAAGGGTACGCCAGGGGTCGCGGTTGTGAGGGCGGCGAGGAGGAGGGTCGCGAGGGTGCTGAGGGTGAGGAGTTGCATTTTCGTTTTTTGGTTTTGGGGGAGCTATGGTATGTTCGGTTTTATTTTGTTTCCGGTTTGAAAGTTGAAGGAAGAAAGGTGTTTTGGAAGGAGGTGAGTTTGATCAATATCGAGTGGGATGATGTTCTACTGCGAGGTATTGTAAATAGAGGAAGTGGTACTCGTTAAAGTGAGCAGAAGGGGATCTCCCTCTTTATACTCACCCGCTACCCGTCTCCTACAACACTTCTCGTCCAGTGTCCACCACATCACCATGAGATGCAACTCAAACCAAACCGAATCATGGCAATTAGCTAGCTAGCTAGGCAACCGATATTCTAGCATAAGGAAATGATCGACACACCAATCCATACATACAGCTGAGCTTACCCCTCCTTCCCCTCCCCAGCCTTCATTCTATCCTGTCGAGAAAGGAAAATTTCATTTTCTAAGATGTAGAAGGGTTACATTTCTCGAATCATAGGGTATTGAATATGAATTTAAGTCCGTTTTAAGAAATCAAGTAAGAGTTTCTCAAGGCAGCAGCACTCCATCCAACTCAAAATCCACACATCGTAATCTTACATAGTATAACCAGAGAGAAACAAGGTACCGACTGGATTCACCGGGATCCTGGCCTGCAAAAAGGGATCTTCTCCCCGTTACGGTTTCCAATTAATTTGAAATGGCATACATAGGGCTGAGAAGTCACTCTTAAGGCAGCAGCAATCCCTCGAATCCCTTGAATCATGAAAAAACAAGTGGACTGGACTAACTAGACCAACATACTAGAAGGTACCTCCTTCTCCTTCCAATCTCCAAATGCCTTCATAAGGCATAGGGCTGAGAAGTTACACAATAACAAAGTCATACCAGTTTCCCTGCTCTAACATATTTCGGAGTCGGCATAACTTTTTCAATAATCCTTGCCAGTCAAACCAAAAATAAAGAGGGAAACTAAAGTTCAACATCCATGCAAAGAAGGGACCTCCTTCTCCTTCCAGTCTCCAAATTCTTTCATAGCGCTATGAGGGCTAAAAAGTTACACAATAACGTGGTCAGTCACATCCACGTTTCCCCGCCCTATTCGGAGTCGGCATAACCTTCCATTAATCCTTCCCATACAAGAACACAGGAAGAACTTAGAAAGAAGGATGCTACAGTACCTTTACCCCCTTCCCTTTAGCCTTTAATGTCATACGAAGCCCTCTGGATCAACACATATGCAAGAAAGGCTTTTGGTGTTGCATAGGGCTGAAAGCCATACGGTTACATCAACGTTTCCCCACTCTGCTCGCTCGGAGCCGAAGTCGGAGTCGGAGTAATGTTTAGAGGAGGATACTGTAGTAGCTTTATCTTCTAGCCTTTATTGCTATACGAAATCCTTTCGCTTGGGCCCTTGCTGTGGAATCACATCCCCATCCCCCGCCCCCCCTTCCCTAACCCTTTTTACTTACCAAAGCTCTCCTCTATGACCAAAATCCCCATCCCCATTCCCTCCCCCACCTCCTATAAAGAAAGCATGGAAAAGGAATGAAAAATACAGGAGTATCTACTACTTTGCTTTCTGTATCTTTCTGACCTTCCCAAAATATCCGCAAAACAGAGTAAAGTTCAGTCTTCTTTTTAGGATCCCTACCAAACTGCCCCTACCCCCAGCACCAAAACCTCAGCCCCCATCATCCCCGCTCCCACGTTACATCCCAAATCCAACCAATGCTCTCTCCCTCTTTACGTCTGCGCATTGAATCTTCCAAGAATCCCAGATCCAGAATTCACATTCACATCCATACCAAAACTTTAAGTTCTCAAATAATCATTCACACATATATTCTATATTTGCATTTACACTAGAATTAAGAGAAACATATAATTAAAAGTCAGATTTCTAACAAAGAGTAAAAAAAAAAGAGTAAATAACTTAGTTCTATTATTAAACCCAACTATAAATATATCTAGTTATTTATAATTTAATATATATACCTAAAAACCCAGACTTCTTATTCACTATTCCTAGCTCCCTAATCTATTAACCACTAATAAAAAATATATTTATAAACAATTTCCAAATTTCCAAATATTAAAAATCCTCTCTTCCTCGCCTTCCCCAACTTGGGCAGCCCCTCTTCCCAACGTAGAAAAAGAAAGAAATCAGACATTAATTCCATGCTCCCAAACCTCCTGCTCCACCCTCGCCGAATACGTACTAACCCTCAAAATCTCCCTCATCTACTGCACCCCCACAAACAACACATTCCTCGCCACAAACCACCTAATACCCTCCGTACACGGCGGACTCGTCAAGCTGCTCTCATACGTCCAGAACTCGCTGAAGTTATTAACCTCTTTCAATGCTTGCGCCATGTCTAGCTCTGCGGGAATTGTGGCCGTGCTGTCGAAGTTGGGGATCATGCTGGTGGTAGAAGAAGAGTTGGAGGTAGGTTCGAATTGAGAAAATAAAGGAGAATCAGCATTCCCGGGATCAATTCGGATAGCAACTACGGCTCTCTCAGCACCAGAAGCATCAGTGTGTACGAGGTGGAGTTCTGATTTCGAGCGGTCGCCTTGGACGGAGTGATCGGCGGGGGAGTGGATGTGCCATCCTTTCAGGTAGACAATTTCATCGTCGAAGGTAAATGAGGGGCCAGATGTTAGGGGCGTGGACTTGGTGTCGACGCTGAAGGCCGGGCCGTAGCCCCAGTTGTAGAGGCTTCCGGCGACCAGGGAGGAGGAGGTGAAGGTTGGAATGTGCTTTTGGGAGAGGCCTTGTGTGAGCAGGAGGGGGATGGGCGCTTGTTGGGTGCCGGTTTGGCAGAGGGTGTAGTCCGAGGTTTTTTGAGTGGGTTTGGGAGGGGTGGGAGGGGAGAGGGAACTTACTGGTGTTCACTATGCCCCAGTTGTAAGACGCATCGTAGGTCCAGTCTTTTTTTTCTGTTGCACGTTTTCCGAGGGCGTTGTGGATTGAGAAATCGTGCTGTGGACAGGCTGAGACCGCCGAAGAAAGCGTAAAGAGAACGACAATAGTGGAAAACATGATGAACTTGTAATAATGGTTGAAGGAAAGACAGAGGATGTACGAAGGAATTTATGCGCGTTGGCTAGAAAGCTTTTCTCTCGAGATGGGCTTTCCATCATTTTATGGTTTCCATCGTCGTCTTACCTCTAAGCTACGAAGTACTTGTTCAAGGTTGCCTACTCTCATCAAGATTACTTCTTGGAAGCACCAGGGCAGGACATCGGGTTTAAAACGTAAGAGTGAGGCTCATGCTGACATTCCAAATGATGATCTTGGCTTCGTGAAGTTCTGACTGCGATGCACTTCTTGGGAAAATGATGCCCAGCAAATGACGTGGCGGTTCGTAGCTCAATTGGAAAATGTTTCGAAAGTTTTGAGTTTGCCATCACTTGGAGGCCTTTATTTTTGACGAAAGTTTATTGTTTTTTCTTTGCGGAATCGCGGAGCCTGTAACGAGTGCTGTCCTGATTGCCAAGACGGCATTTTCCCAAGGCATAATAGAATTGGTGTTTTCCAAGCCTCAATTAGATTTCCAAGGCTTGATTGAAGAGGGAAACAAGAGGATTTCATCTCTTTGCGAGCGATATCGCAAGACTTGCGTATCTGTCAGATAGCCTTAGAGACTGGTCACTTGCGATGAAATGTAATGAGATTGATGAAGTGGTGATGGAGGAACGGGAAGGAAAAAACCCTGGCCGAAGTGGTTAAGGTTATCGCGACACCCCCTGGCAATCTTATTTCGACCTCACTTCAACTCTTCTCCTTGTTCCTTTCCCAACCAACATCAACAACAACACGAAGCTTCAGAAGTTCTACTAACAAACCTTAAGTCATGCGAGACTCAATTTTTGTTGTGTTTTGGGAAATCTTGATCTGCACAGCCATTTGCGATGCAGCTTGTCATCTCAAGGTTTGGATCACGAGAATGAGTCTCATAAGATTTTGTCGCAACATCGATTAGTCTGCGATTCCAGGGCGCCCAGCTGTAGATTGGATGGTCTAAGAGAGGGTTGTGATGGAAAGGGGAAACGGGGCTCCCAAAGCCTTGATTTAATCCAGTGTCGAAACGGCCAAGAAACGTTATTAAATGGCAGCTTGGAAGCCTCAGATTCCAAACTGTGGTGCACGATACCAATGATCACAGGCGCCAAGGGTATTTCATGTTAATATTTGAGTTGTATTGTGTTCCGATTCGTTGAAAATGACTGTCGTTGTTTTTGCTGCGTTTATATTGGCCGAAGTTGGCTCCGTGACATTCAAAGAATGGATTTATCAGGAAGTCTGTTGACGCTGAAGTGGCCTGATAAAAATAAGAGTATCTCCTTTGTCTGAGCTTTTATTTCAATTTCAATTGTGACATTTTAGCGTATTTGATCAGCCAATGCAAGTCACAGCGTTTGCGTCTTTCGTATGTCGACTTTTCTTTAGATCTCAAGCTTTTTATTATTATGTTACTTGTCTGCAGCAATGCTCCGAGTACTTAGATTAACCTGATCTTATCAAATTTATGATTCCGTATCGTAGCCGAATGTAGGAAAGTCGAACCGGGATCATAATTTGCTCATGTTCAAAAATCTCGCCGTGGTTATAAATAGATGCTAGCGCTGAGGCTCGCACATTCAGCACTGTATTCTGCCTTGCCCTTGGACAGACTGCAATAGCCAACACTATTGTCTACCCCACTGCTTAGGGCGTAGAGGCTCCTTGCCCCACAGCCGCTTTTCCTCTCATCAAGTTCATGAGTCAAAAAACTTATTTTATATCATTGTAGTTTGAGAAACATGGTTTCAGGAACTACCACCCCCGGCTGCCTCACTAGCAAGGTCGCAATCGTCACCGGTAGCTCGTCTGGCATTGGTCGAGCCATCGCCATTCGATTCGCTCAGGAAGGCGCCAAAGTTGTCTGCTCAGACATTTACCCATTCGCATCGGTCGACATCAAAGACGAAGCCGACGTCGCTACCCACGAAGCCATTATCAAAGAGGGGGGGCGGCAATTTACATCAAGGCTGACGTTAGCGATGCTGAAGAAGTCTAACTACAGGTTCATGAGACGGCGAGGAGATTTGGACGATTGGATATGTACTACGATTTACTATCTTATCTTTTCATTTAAAACGTTCTTCTCAAACTCTAGATGATATGGCACGGTTACTGACACATCCCCCAAAAAGCCTGGTAAACAACGCCGGCATCTGCGTCGAAGTCGACAGCATTCCCCTCGGCACACCCTGCCATCTGCTTCCCCTCCACATCTTCGACAAAACCATGCAAATCAACACCCGCGGCACCTTCCTTGGCTGCAAATACGGTATTGCGCAGATGCTTCGCCAACCCTGCCAACTGAACAGCTCTTCACACGGCTGGATCATCAGCATTGCAAGCGTGGCTGGACTGGTGGCTTTTGGAGGCTGTCCTGCGTATTGCAGTGGTAAAGGGGCGGTTGTGGCGCTTACCAAGCAGGTGGCCTGTGATTATTGAAAGGAGGATATTCACGTTAATGCTATTTGTCTGGTGGTACGCCTTCCCCCACCCTTTTCCTCCATTCTTTACACGTTGATGGAGTAATGAATTCTCCCCCCTTCCGCTCTCGCCTCGTCTTGCTCTTTTTGTCACCTGTGAGTGAGTACATAAAACAATGGAATGCTAATTTAGAATTTCGGAGAGTAATAATCGACACAGCGCTGACGAAATCTCTCACTGATGAACCTATCATAAAGACAGCACTTGAAGGCAAACATCCGTGGGGCGCATTGGGTAAGCCGGGTCATGTGGCTGGTGCAGCCTTTTTTCTTGCAAGCGACGATGAGAAGTTCGTTACTAGCGCGCTTTTGACGGTTGATGGTGGTTATGTTATGTTGCTCATTGAATATGAATATGACCAAAAAGTGAAACGAAAATTTCGGGTTGGCGTTGGAGTTATAGAGAGACATCGTTTGTAGATGAAGGGGCCTGGAAAGGTTTGCCATCCGGGGTTAGCATGCATCTTGGATAATTAGAGAGATTTTGCATAATAAAAAGTAATTAGAGTCCTAAGTGTAGTCATTCGTGATATTTCGATTCGACGATTTCCTAATTAGATAAAGTAGGGCCTTAAGCGAATAGCCAGCCAGTAAGGTTGACAGAAAAGACTAGCTGCAAAAATATAAATCCCAGTAAAGACTTGAGCAAAAAAATATTTTTTGTTTTGTGCAAGGAGAAGGAAAGGGTCGAGGGGCTTTGATATAATCAGTTTTTAAATCTATGTGCACCGCACAATACGCGCTTAGCAATCCCACCAGGGACTACTACACACGGCTTCCGGGCCCGAAGTTTGCAGTGCACAAAACCCCGATTAATATGCAAGGCTATCAAGTCCGCACACATGATGAGCTCTTCTTTAAGAGAGAGTCGATCTTCATGTGCTAGGGTCAAGTTGGTTTTAGCTTGGCGATGTCGCAATAGTTTGCTATTGCTACTAGGGTAGAAGTCGGAACTTCTGCGCCGGGAGATGGATTTGCTTAAATTAAATTATATATGGAAAGGGAAAGGGGCGCAGTGATTGGCGACCTCGGCCTGCGAAGCGAAGATTTGCCGGGGAGATGAAGATAGGGGGGTTGTCGGTATGAGAAACTCGATATAAAAAATAATTCCATAAGTTTTAAGAAAAGTATTGTTTGTAGTGTTGGGGGAGGGAAAGGGTTAAGAATACAATTAAGGAGAAGATACTACAGAACAATACTGATGGGATAACAGATACATGGTGGCAGAGAAGAGGGGATAACATATGCTAATGGGGGAAAAGGGGGGTTCGAGTTTTTGGTCGACCTCGCTTCAAAGTGCCCAGGCACTTGTTCCCCAAGGGTGCCCTAGCATTCCGCAAGGGCTACTACACACGAAGTGGAGGGGGGCCGTGATTGGTCGCCGAGGCCCGCGAAGCGAGGTTTTACCGAGGGGGTGAAGATAGGGGGGCGACCGGATGCGGTTATTAGTAGAATTTGAATTCAAGTCGTAATTGTTGTTTAAGTCCAGCTACCCGTAGATGCAACTGAATTCCATATATTTCGATTTATGATTAAGATAAGGCAAGATTTTTTTTTTAAAGAAAATCAAGAGTTTAAAAAGCAACAAAAATAATGTTTTCTTTTACTACCTAAAGTGCTACTACAGCACGGGCAGAACGTTTGGGAATAATAGCGAGGTGCTCTGCAAGCCTTCCGCAGACTTGAGATTCCTCAGAGTAACTAAGATATTTGGTTTTGAAGGTGCTCATTTAGCATTTCATCTGAAAGAGCTTTTCAGGGAGCCTTTTATAGGCTTAAACTACTCAGAGTAAATAAAATATTTAATTTTCAGAGGATGAAAAGGCACACCAAGCTCACCGAGGGTCAACAGCCGTCAGAACTCATGACTCCCTATTTGAAATTCACTGCGTACTTCGATATCTAGTTGGACCAATTCACTGGGACTTTGGCTTTGCATGCGCTATTCCTTTCTCTGCGTAACCCTTCTCCGAGCAATACTTCAACCCATATCTTCTCCACAACACCACGACTCGTCCACTTCAACGCGACACCATCAACAGCACAACACAGTTTTCGAGAATCAACCAAGCTTCCTCCACAAACATGCAAGATTACAATAGAATGTCGGAGCACAAATTGCGCCATGAATGCAACACGATAGGCATCTCTTCTGGCACAAAGAGACACTCTATGATTGTGAGTTTGTTGAACTTCGGCTCCCTTCGTCGCGTCATCAACGAGAATGTCTACACCGATATTACCGATCCTACCTACACACTCCGAGAGGCTCAGTTGACTGAGGCCAGAGACTGGAATATCCACTTCGCCACCATCGTCGACGGTCTCAAGATCGCTAAGATGACCCTCAAAGTGGAGGAAAAGCGTAATATGCTAGCTGACAAATGCAACCAGTTTTCAAAGGATTGTGCTTAGGCTGTAGCTCAGCTCCGTCAACATCAAAATAATCACCCTGCTGCTGCTTTAGCTAAGGCTCCTTCCCACCCTGTCGCTGCCCCAACTCAGGCTCTCGCTCATCTTGTTACTTCGTCAGCTCAAGCTCCGATTCACTCTGCTTTTGCGCCAGCTCAAGTTCCCCCTCGCCCTCAGTTTGGAACTGCAACTTTCACATCATCGGCAGCAACTTCCCACATTCGAGAAAATGTGACAGGCCTCTCAATCTTCTCCACGCCAAATTCTTCCTCGGCCGCAAACCTCTTTTCCACTGCGTCCGCAGCAACTCCTTCTCCAGGCTTTCAACAAACGCCGGCAAAGATAAGGCGAAGCAAGTGAGACCAACAGACCAAACAAAACCCCATGATTACTCAAAGTCACAGTCTAACATTTGGAACTTCAGAAAAATATCGAGAAGCTGATTGAAACCCAAGCCCGACCCCCGATGGGCCATAATCTGTACAAACTGCTGTGAATACTCCTAAATATACTCGTGCAAATTTATCCTAAATTGCGAAAGTGAGGGCGGTAAAGGCTTATTTACTATATGTTATAAGCTTTCTTTTTTAGCAGTCGAAGATCTCGTGCTTTAAACCCCTGCCTCTAAAATACAGATGAAAAGGACCAATTAGGCTATTGATTTTCTAAATGTCTCTGTATCTGTGAGTAATTTAATAACTTATTACTTAAATAGTAAATTTCCAGAAGATATCTAATAGCATGCTACTGGATATGGGTCGTCGTTAGTGTATAGCATCATTCGGGTCGCATCGTTGAGTGGGGTTTTCCTTTTCCGTATCTATCTAGCTGGCGTTATCGGCGCTTTTTTATTCATCGTGATTTGGGAAGTAGTATCTTTGCAAGATACGGATGGTAGAACTGTGAACACTTAGTTTTTGTTCAGGGGTTTTGGTGCTTTGGAGCATAGAGTAATTGCGTGCTGGATTAGCTTCCTCCGTACTTTTTTTCTTTACTTAAGTCTCCTGTTTTCCACATGTTTAGTTATTTTCTTCCGGGTGAGCGAAAAGGCAAAATCCTGAATGAAACACTCTTTGTACGAAATACCATGAATGCCCCTAAATATATACGTGCAAATCTATTCTAAAATTACAGAGGTATTATCCTATTCCCCTCTACTTCAAGACTCGAAATATGCTTGAAATTTTAAACCGCCAGCCATCCATCCTTGCGGTGGCCCCGCCAAAAAGCAGGAACCTTTACATAGCAACTTCCACCAAAACCCTCCCACTTTTTTCCCCAACTACTTGGAGCAGCCAGCGCCCCCCTATCTTCACCCCTCGGCAAAATCTCGCTTGCTTCGCGTGCCTCGTCAGCCAATCACATCTTATCTACAATCCCCATGCCCCAGATTCCACCTAGATAAACCAAAATAAACAAATCGTCCCTCGCCAGCTAACCCACTGGCGCAGAAGCCAATTTCTATTTCATAGCAAACAGTAGCCAAATTATTGTTACCACCGCTACTGGGTCAAGCTTAGTCAACTTAAATCGCACCTCAGGTTTCTCTTGAGCTTGGAGTGCGCGGACCAAGCCGCCGAGGTATATTCAACTATACAGCTCCTATAGTCAGGCCCGTTAAACGTGCGTGTTTGAGGTTTGCTAAGCGAGGTTGTGCGGTGCGCATGAATTCGAAAGTAGATCACCTTAACCATTTCCTTCCTCTAGTATAAACAAACCGATTTTTTTTAATTTTCCTTTACCTTAACTAACTTATTTTTTTTTCCGTTTTCCCGTAGCATGTGTGCTGGGTTCTTCTATCGATTTAGCTAGCGCCCTCTGTTCTTCCTTTTTTGATTAGCTTGTTTCTCGCTTAAGGCTTAACCTCGGCACAATAAAATAAATAAGTGAGTGATAATAATTTTATACACGTTTTATTTAAAAAATCTCTTGATATTTTATATTTCAAAATAATAACTTCGAGTAGTCAAACACAAGAAATCCGCTAAATCTAAGATACAATACAATAGATTGTTGATTTCGAGGACGCCTCGAAAATGCTATGTATGTTCGTAATTAGAATCTATAAACTCCTTTCCAAAATGCAGAGGCATCATCTAATTCCCTTCTAAAAATGCCCAATGAGGATTGCTCCTATGAATGTCACGCCATCCAAGAGACGCCCAAAAATGCACCAAGACCAACGCCAAGCAAAAATCAGCAAACTGCTATGCTAGACAACGCAGATAAAACATCTCTTCCACGGGCAATAATCCAGCCTCTTCCCCTGGTCAATCTTGGCCATGCATTCCAGCAATCGCCAATCATAGACCTCCACCCATTGTTTCCTCCCTCCCGATCTTTTCAGATTCAGACTCTCGATTTTCTTCAGGAAGTCGCCGGTTTCTTTCGTGTAGTTCGTGTGTGTTTCGACCAAGACGATTTTCCGGTATTTCTTGCGGGTGAGGGGACAGTGGCGAGGTAAGGAGAGATGGGAGAGGAAGGTGAGAGAGGTGAGGTAGAGGCTGCCGTGCCAGGGCAAGAGTTTTTCCTGGATGTAAGAAATTTTGGGAATTAAAGGGCTGAGAAGGAGAATGTAGTTAGTGAGGGGGCAGGTGCCGGTTGCTAGGCGGCATTTTCCTCTGCCTGCTGTAACAAGTGGACTTGGGAGAGTTGCTTTGAGTTGTTTAGATTTTGTGGACTGCCTTATGACAGTCGAGGTGGGGGCCGGTGGAGTAGGTAATATTGGCGCTGACGAAGGAAGTGGGGTCATTAAAGTAGAATGACTGCCAGCTGTCTTGACAGGGATAGGTCTTTGAGTCTCGGCAATAACTTCGGGCTGACAACTTGGGGCGAGCGATTGACTTTCTGGACACTTTTCAGTCTGGCGGACTTGTTGAGAATACGAAGCGTTGTTATGCGCTTTTGGAGATGGAGCCAAACTAGGTGGAGTTTGCAACGTAAGATTTGAAGCGTCTGGCTTCGGACTTGGCCTCGATATCCCCAACTGAAATGTCGGACACCGTGCACCTGGGCGAATCGCAACTGTGTTCCGTGGAGAAGCGGGAGGACGGTTCGGAGTTTTTGAAGATGGATTTGATAGCGATGTGGGTTGTGATGAGTTATTGGATATTTCTGTTGACCTTATTGGCCTCAAAACGCCACGCTGGAACACGATAGGGCCAGGAGAACTCCCTCTAGAAATGTAACGTCGTTTTTGATTTCGCCGTGGCGATTCATTGAGCGGACGGCGACGAGTTGAGGATGTTGATGCTTGGGTAGTAATAACTGGCCTCTGCTTTGACAACACAGGCTTCGTAACCGTGGCCCTGACGGACTTCATTTATTTAGTGATTCGTTTCCAAGGACCATATTTTTGAGCTTTTCTTACTAGTGATCCTCCTGGCGAGCTTCCTCTGGCTGGTGAACTTCTTTGCGTTGATGTTTTATTGGCAGTTTGCTGTGTTGAGCTTTTCCAAACACCCGTTCCTCCCAGCTGAAGTGCGACTGGGGTAGAACTTGGAAATTCCACGTGTAGCTTGACACAATTCGGCAAATTAGATTGATTCGATTCAAGGCCAAGATCTGCTGGGAATTTTGCTGGTTCGATCGTCTTGAGGAGTATTCGGGTAAGCCACTTTGCTTCTCTTGGTTTTAAACGCTCGTATAGATTTGCAAAAGCATCTATGGTATCGAAATCTTTGCAAGCCGCTGCGAGACTGTGGATCTCTGTGGAGGAGCTGGGATTACGGCTGGCAGTTTTCAACAAGATCTGGTCCACCTCCTCAACGGTGACAGAGTTGACATCGGTAGCGAAAACGACCTGGAAATCTGTTAGTATCGCATGTGGTATGGACTGAAGCTGAAATCATATATTTTTTGCACTTGCTTGGGCACCTCCACATTCCACTGCAATCATGACGCATTGGGATTGTAGGTATCTCATAACGCAACGAGTCTGTTAGTCATGAGACTGCCACCATAGAACCTGGGAAGTCAAACTCAAGCAGCTGAATATGAAATTCAAAATGGCACCTACCCTGTCCATACCGACCATTACTCTCTCTACAAAAGCACCCAAGTCGCCATTGTATGGTTCTGTCTTATACCTTTGCAGCTCTCGGTACTGTTCTCTGGTTACTGCCAAAATCCGAGCGATCAGGCGTTCAACATCCTCGACATCCATTCCAAAGTCTCGGTCGGCCCATTCCCCAGGACGCAACATCGACATGACCACATCTGCCTTGGTCGAGAACTCATTCAGACTTTCGCGATGTTTCTGTAGCCACAGCGTGACCGTTCGTTGCTGGTACTCCCGTAGATGTCGTGGGAGAAGAGGTGCATCGCGCAGATACGGCTTTTCCAAGTTGTGGAGCAGGTCACACAGATAGACAAAGCGAAAGGGCATGATTGCTGCAACGCATGGCAAGGTGATAAAATGAGGAAATATATGCAATTATACTGTTAGTAAGGTATGCAAATGCAGATGAAGAGGACGTGTTTATTTATGAGTGCTCGAGGCTCGAGCTTTGTCGCGACAAAGAACACGAAGCTGCCACCTGATCTCGTGACTGCCGGCAAGGATGTCCTCCGCTCGCAATCTCGGCGCCCCCCCCAACAGGGAAATTATGGCTGGGATAGGGCGCCATCTGCACGCGGTCGCCGGGGGCGGTCACTCGACCACTGTTTGCAAGACTTTCTCAACTCCTGAATTCCTCTTCCATTCTAACACGCATGCGTGCGTCACCACAGCCCATCATGGCCTTCGAATAGCCTCTTTTCTGTGCGCTTTGTTTGACACGACGATTATGACTATATAATATACCCGCTTTTACCACGGCCTTTTCAGACATTTTGCTTTTGCGCACTTTCGGGGGGTTCACTTGTTTTGTCAACAAAGACTTGGTGCGGTGAAGCAATCTTCTCAGACCGACAACGACTTTATGATCACACAAAGGACCTTCCTCTTCCCGTTTCTGCCACACGAAGCCTCGCAGTTCTCACGGAACACGATATGCACAATGGAAAGTCACCGCAGACGCTCATCATCATCGATCGATCCGGCTTCGGTCGAGTCTATTCTCACCTCGGGGGCTCCTCAACCCGCTGCACCTCCGAGTCCTCATGTCGGAGACTCGCCCAACAGGGCTCAGTTTGCGATGTTCCCTCCCCCTCGACCAGCTGCCAATCATTCTAGAGCTTTGTCGTACACTTCTCGACGACCTAATCGACTCTCGCTGAGTTTTCCTGTCGCTACCAACACAAATGGGATCGATTCCGGTAGAGGAACACCAACTTCTTCGAATCAAACGTCATTTCCTCCCACACCCGCCGAGATGGTACCGGCACCGTCTCCAAACGATCCAAGTGGTTTTCTTGTTGCTCTCGCAGGTCAGGAGAGGAGAGTACTGGAATTGAAGGAGGAACTACACAAGGCGGAGACAGATCTTCTCAAATTGAAAAAACAATGGGCGATTCATGAAGCGCACAAGAAGAAGGCAGAAATTAGACATGTGGAACCCATGCGGCAATTACAATCCGCTTCGCCAGACGGCGATAATTCCAGTGAGGGCGGCACAACGTCTACCCGCCAGAGCGCGGAACTAGACAGAAGGAAGGCACTTTTGAGTAATATTAATATTCCCAAAGAATCGAGAAGGAAGGTCATGACGGGCGGTCACACAAGAACCTTATCACTCCTATCTCCCGAACGATCCAATTATCCTCGACCTTTCCCGCCAGTTCGAGAGTCCAGCAGCGAAAGGCAGGATGAACGTCTTCTAAGAAGCACGACAATGCCAGATACCAGTCAAGGCATCAGCAGAGTATCGACACTCCGAGCGAGGCCTCTTTCATACCAAAGTGGCGTGACCCTTGGTGCAAAACAAATCGCAGAGGATATCAAAGCTGGAATGTGGACATTCATAGAAGACCTTCGTCAAGCCACGGTTGGTGATGAGGCCGTCACAGGCACCATCACTCGAACTGCGTCATGCAAAGCGCCATCCAAGAAGGGAAGCCAGGGCAGCCTCAGGGGCAAGAGCAGCAGAAGCAAATCCCCAAGAACAACATCAACTCGAACTTGGGATTCTCTCACTGGCCCTACTCCTTTGCTTGACGCAGCAGGAACTCTCTGGCCGGATTCCGATCAATCCCGGCCAAAAGCGAAGACGCCAATACCTGCAAAAAAGTCTCGAGACCAATATCTTTAGCTGCGCCTGCGTTGGATGATTTAGATGATTGGTCGGCTTGGGATTCTCCTACTCCTAAGAGTCCGAGATGGAGTGGTAGCACAACAGTATCCGATCCTGCTACGCCTTCAAATGGTAGCATAGATGATCGTGCGGTTAAGTAAGGATCCTCGTGCTCGTTCCTCGGATTAAACTGATGTTTATTAGGATTGCCGGCGAAACCTCAGATGGCACCAACACTCCTTCAAAACGCGATGAAATTCAATGGCCAGCTTTGGATAAACTGACACCCACAAATCTCAAGCAGACTATGTCGAGCATGATGAAGGAGTGGGAGAAGAGTATTGCGCCGCCGCTCGAAGAGCAGAAAGACCGTTTGATGCAATGGACAGTCACTTCAACCACAGAGGAGGCGACCCACACGAATGCGGAAAGTTCAGAGGGGAGTGACACGACGACCGGAGAAGCGTTGATGATGACTAGATGAGATGGAGAATAATGTGAAAGGTCCAAATTTTTCAGCAAATTGCAATGCTGTCCAGATTTCCAATACCTAGATCTAGACCAGAGGGATTGATAGACTGTGTATGTCTGCGTTGGGATTTGGATATGGCGCTGTTCGAGATACGTCATTGTATTTAAAAGGTTGTTGGATTTTATAATGACAGAGAGCAACGACTTTAATGACAATGAAAAGATTAGTTTACCATATTAGATTCTGATTTTTGTGGGGGATCTTATTTATTGCGGGTTTTCTCTAGCCAGGTGACACTAGCACATACTACTAGCTAGACAGACAGCTATTGCTTGCAGTCATAGATTTTCCGCTCAGTAAGTTTGCGCTTACCGGTATCGTGACATGTCTGGTCTTTTGTCACATCTCTCCCATCACCAAGCAAGCAGTACCTCTCATCCCGCTCCGGCCCATAGCCCCATCCGTTCACGTGTTAGTAATTTGAAGCAGGGGTTTTTTTTTAAAGTTTTTTGTAAGGTAATGGAAGCGCATTATATATCGCCGTGCTTCCCCATTTTCTCAAACAGTCACATGTGACTAACTGATGCCATTGCCAAATGACCAAATCCATTCCCAAGGATACTAGCTCCGCTAACATGCAAGTAAGGCCATGATTATACATTTCTTCCCAGAATCTAGGGAGCAGAGAACCTTGACTCCAAAAGTCCCCTCTTGTTTTTCTATTTTAGATACCGTTTTCCAAGCAGATGACCTCCCATATATACAGCCAAGTTGCCAACCAGAAGTCAAATATTTGTTTCGCGAACTGCCCCCCAAAGCAAAGTTCTAACTGCCTGGCTCAAATCAATCAATGATGGCC
>JAAMPI010001129.1:0-19126 GCA_013054445.1 Cudoniella acicularis
ACCCTGAGCACCCTGAGCAACTCACCTGAGCGCCCTGAGCATCCTGAGCAAAATCTCTTAAATCGTCATGTGCTTTGACTTCTCGCTTTTTAGCCAATCACACTTGATCTTACTTCCGTTCTCTTATATTATTTTCGTCAAGTTTTGACGAAGATGCCCAAGGAGCCCAAACAAGTTCCCAGATCCCAAAGTGGACACTTTCCAAAAATATATCCAGTGCTTTGTCTACGGTATAAGTTAGTGGTTTAACATAGATGCCCCTAAGGAGAGTACTGCTCCTCCCTCCTATAAATTCCTTCTTGCCCGTACTTATCATGACCTAAATACCTCCCTTCTTTAATCTCATTATTCGATCGACTTCCTAAATCTCTCTATTACAACTCGTTTTATCAATTGTCTCCCATCTATTAGTCCGTGCAACTTACTGTTTGTGTATTGAAAATACCGAAAAAGGAGTCACCCAAGGTGTCACGGCTTGTGGCTGACACCAGCTCACGTGACTTGGATGACAAAACTTCTTGACCTAAATTATTCGAAGCCTCGGAAAGGACTCAAATAATAGTGGTTACCTTCTCCTTAAAGTTTTCCCCATTGTCACCGACGTCTGTCCCAGGAATATTTCGAGGTATGGTGAATGGCATTTCACACGTTCGAGGCCCTCCTCTCGCGGCCTAGGTATCAACTTTGGAAATGGCCAGCTTAATCAAGTGGTGGGCATCAACCTTCTCCCTTCTACATATTGTTAAACCTACTAATAAGCTGCTGCAAAGTACCCAAATCCTGGAAGAGTTTCAGTAGTGGGTGCAAGAGTGGCCCTTGGTTTGCTGGAGGATGCGGTAGCCAAAGGTGCGAAAGTTGTCTACGGACAGGTCAAGCTTCTCAACGAAGCTAAACTACACCCTGTGATACTGAACGGAGTCACGGCTGAGATGCAAATCTACGACCGGGAGTCTGTTGGGCCGTGCTAGGCATTTACACTGTCGATTCAGATGCCGAAGCTGTCGAAGTGGTCAATGGCTCTATTTCTGGCCTGAGTGCTGGTGTTTGCATCGAGGACATTACAGAAGCGCTCGATATTGTAAGCAAATTTGAGGCCGGGCAAACACACATCAATTTTCCGTCTGGAACTAGCACGGGAAAATGTAAGGTTTGATCGACTCCTATAAGAAAACTCATCCCATTCTCTTGGACAGCTTGACGAAATCACTCATTCTGGGGTTAAAAATTGACATCTCAAAACTTGTTTGGTATGGGGGATTGTTCCAGGGAAAGAACCTTGGCCTCTGGCGCAACTCCCGGGTGTTGATCAACCCCTTTTCTCTTATGCTTCAACTTCGGATTGTTGAGTCCATGGCTTGACCCATCAATAACAAGCACGGAACAAGAAGGCATTTTAGGTACGAAAGGATAGATTTCAATAGGAATTCAGCTATCAGGTCCTGAGCTACTCTGATTATTTTCATGATCAGTGCAAGGCAATCAATCGCAGATCAGGCTGTGCTAAAGACCACGCCCGGTCTTCCGGACGCACTAACTTGCCCATCGCACGCAGAGAACATACCCCAACGAAAAGACTATGCTCAATAGGAAGACGTTTATTCAACAGCACAAGTCTATCCGAGTTTGTGTACTTCTGCCATAATGATTCGTCCAGATCTGGGTCAGATTTTTCTATCCGCCGTGCAACGACGAAGGATGTGCAGCTGCAAAGATAAATAATGGCATCGCCAGTACGAGCGTGGCGGGGCACCACGCTGTCTCGACCTTCTCTGGTTTTTGCGGATTTACGGTTGCCGATTGAATCAAACTTTCCATGGGTGGTCAAAGTAACCCCAACGACCTCTTTCTGTGAAGGATTAGATGTGTTCTCTGCGATGACGTCGAAGATATACCCGATATGCGCCAAGATATGAGGATTCTGAGTGAATAGATGAAATCTCTGGTGGGTGTAGTCGCGTCTTGCATTTTTCTTGGTTGTTGTTTTCCTCCAATCTGGTGTCCAGGAAGGAAGGCGAGGGAGGCGCTCTTCAAAAGGTGTTTCTTCGATGAGGGAGAACACGGAAGATAAACCAATCTTATCAATAATGTATCGAGTGACTTGGACATAGACCTCTGAGACATCGTGCTCTTGACGATAGTCAATAGACACATATTGACTAAGCGTACTACTGTCCGATGCCATACCCATGTGAGCATATACCATGTCCCGGGGATCAGTGGCTCCAAGCCCTCGTCTCTTAATAAGGAGATCCCATATTGGCTCGTTGCCAATTTTTCGCGAGTTCTCCATTTGTCGGAGAATCTGTACGCCACTGAGTCCTTTGTTCAAACTCTCCCGAAAGATGTCGTGATCATTGCTGGGCGGAATCAGAAGATGGCATACGTCTACCCACCGCACCATTTTACTGCCGCATTGGATCCAAGGATCTCTAGACAGTACCAGCTCTTGGAAAACCCAGACTCGTCGGAACCAGGTCCGAGTGAGTAGGTCCTCTTCTGCTTCTTTGACGATGGTAGCATAAGAACCTCCTGGAGCAACATTCCGCCCACAATTCCGCCGTGGGACATGTTCCAGCACCCTGTCGGCCTGTGGAGTCAGAGGTCCCAAGTGAATAATCGTCCGGGCTGCTGTCTTGTACACTTCACCCATATTGACCACCTGCTGTGCTTTTTCCTCATTGTTGGATTGATCGATGCAGAGAGCATCAGCCCAGATCTTGCGGACTCGAGTGGAATCCCGCAGGTCCCGAAGAGCAGCATCCAGTGTGGGCGTGATAGCCACGCTCTGTGCATCAACATGTGCCAACTCCGTCTTCCCCGAATCTCCCCACACGTAGGACAAGGCTGTGAAGGGCTCAATGATATCGTCATCGCAATCAGACAGAGTGGTATGGATCAGCGATCCTTCTAGATCGATCTCGTGCGATCTGGCGGGCTGTAGTAACAGGATTCGGATAGAGTCTGGCTCTAGAAGCGGCTGGTAACAATAGCAATTAGGCGCTATGGTGGCTGACATGTTGTCGTCTCTTTCGTGGGGGAGATGCGAGATCAAGACAGCATAAGAAATAAGACCAATCAGTGGGCTTGGTTTATTGCGAGCATATTACATACTTGGCCACAGGAGGAAAGAGAAGTGAACGAGGAACGGCCGGAACGGGCCTCTCTGACATTGTGCTTCGCGCACGGAGACCTCTTTCCGAAGCTCCGACGCCTTCTGGATGTGTGGCTCAAAAGGGAAGATCGCGTGCTGAAATGTGCATCAATTTCCACAGCATACGGGTATGATTCATCACATGCGATTTTCCTTCACAATCACAATACAATACCGTGCTTAGAGCTCTCACGCATTTCATTCCGGGAGATACCTGTCTCGTTTGTTGAGAACTTATCAACAAGTTGTATGTTTGAGGCAGATGATGTACCATGATCTATATCCAAGCCCTGCTGACACAAATCTCGACAGCAAAAGGGCACGAGATTCGGCCTTGAAAACACTATAAATGCACAGACTTTATTGCTATCACCTTCGCAGCAACACAGTTATTGTTCCACCATGGCAGATCCGTTGATCGCTGCAGTAGCAAAGTGTTTTCGGCAGGAGAAGGACGTGCTGGGGTTAGTAGCTAAGGACCTAGATGACTGGCGGCGCAGTTTCGATCCTTCATGGCCTCTAATCATGGCCATAGCAAACCCCACAATTGGTGAACAGCTGGAGAGGGCCGAAGGCAGCGCAGCGAGCACAAGAGAAGATTCGCGAAAAAATCCCTTAGACCTTCCTCTTGAGTTGCAACGAGCTCTCCGGGAAGAGCATCGATCACCTGTGTGGCTCCCATATCAGGAACTCGACATCCTCGAAATACCCCTATCGATTGCCAAAGCCGGTCGCCGGCGAGGGCTCCTCGATCCCCAATGGTTGATCATCGACTCGATCAATTGTCGGCCGAATTCTGTCCGACAAACCACGAAGAACGTTCGACAGCTGGCGAGCAAACTCTCACAGGCTGATCCTATCGCATTTGGTCTCTTAACCTGCGAAGGAGCGGTGAAACGCCTCGACCCTGCAGGAAAAAATATTGTGTCCTTTGATCTCATATTCAGTGTTCCTGATGGTATGGACGTGCTGCAAAGCCTCCGGCGAGTTCTTCTGAACCCGCCTGCTGATATCTCCCTCAACCGACGCGTTCGAATAGCAAAGGAGCTGGCAAAATCTGTTTATTATTTGCACCTCATTAATATTGTCCACCAAAGCATCACACCCGAATCCGTGTTACTATTCGAAGACACAGTGGCATCCCGCAGCTCTACGTTCCTTGTGGGTTTCAATAATTTCAGACTTGAAGATGGTATGGAGGACCTAACAGGAGATGAAGTTTGGGAAAAGAATGTCTATAGACATCCATCTCGACAAGGTAGATGGCCAGAGCAGCATTACGTTATGCAACATGACATATACAGCTTGGGAGTCTGTCTGCTAGAGATTGGGCTTTGGCAGTCTTTCGTGGCATACCCAGAAGACTCCCATCTGCAAGCAAAGTATGGGAAGGCATATTCGCAGTTCTTTATATGGCTGGGAGAGTCCGACTATATTCCAGACAGCAGCTCGCCCGAGAGCAGTGGGCCATTAGAATTCATGGGCTCTCGACTCAAAGAGTATCTCATAGATCTTGCGAGGACTAAGTTGCCAGCAAACGTTGGGGAGAAGTATGCTCAGGTGGTTCTGTCATGCCTCACATGCCTGGATGTAGATGATGAGGACTTTGCTGAAGTTGAGATGCGGGATGAAGACGGCATACTTATAGGAGTTCGGTTTATTGAGAAAGTTCTTATGAAGTTAGATGAGATCTTGTTATGATGTATGGTAGTAGGCTGTTTATTGAGGAACCATTGCAGCTACCAACCGTTGTCTATTATAATCCAGCACTTCTTATTTTCTAGAGAATAGAGAGTAAAAAATTATGAAATCAAACCAAAATCGGCTCCGGCAGGAACCCTTGTAAGGGACCAGAGACGGATTCCCGGGCAAAGTTCGGTAAGGAAATTGTAGCCGACGCACACAGGAGGCCAAAATGGGTTCCACATTATAGTGTGCAGGCTAACTCAGGGCGTGCTCAGGATGCTCAGGCCACGGCTCAGGCTCTGCTCAGGCATGCTCAGGCTCTGCTCACCCTCAGCTCAAGTTAAAGCAGCAGCAGCTCACATTCGGAGACTAAAACGGAATTAGCAAAAGAAAAAATTAATCCTGAGTCTATAGGTATCCTCGCATAGACTATGCGGATTGTTAGAATCGCAACCTGTTCGCGTCTGGAATGACATGCGACTAATCAGACCTTCTGAGATTGTCTCCATTGGTTCAGGGATATAGTACGAAGGCTTACCAGAGCGACCGGCCCAGGTCCAGGATGGTGCATGGAAATCCTTATATTGCGGCATAGAATCCTCGGATGCATGCCAAAGAAGGCTTTGACCTGTACCATCGTCCAGAATACCCGCGTGGAATGTTTGCCCATAACGATCTCTGAACTTGTTACAGATTCCCATAATAGCAAGGAGATTATCCTTCCGCTTGCTCACCTTGCAAGTGGAGTATTCCCTAGCCAACATCTCCACAAAGGACTGGGCAGTACTTGTTGTCGAAGAAAACCATGCATTTCTCAAAGATTGAGCTGTCTCTACTCCTTGTTCATCGTCCTATTCCTGCAAGCAGTCCCAGTACACTTTGTCTCCTGTATAATAAATGATTCGTCTTGAAAGTACTCTTTCTTGAAACACCCATCCACGATTATACCATTCACTGTGCTGCATTTTGTACCAAAGACTGGCGATCCGAGGCCGCAAGACAATAGTATTATGACGGATGATATCACTGATATCGGCTTCCCCCTGGTCTTTCTTGAGCCATTCGTACTTCCAGACGCAATTCCGTCCGGCTGCATTGAGAACTTTGGCAGAGGCTTTAGGAATAGCCTTCCTTTTGACAGGGCAGCATATTCTCACTGCTAACGGATCACTACGAGGGAGGAAGAGCCCTTGATCGATGGAATCGTCGTCCAAAGCATGAACTGCAGCAAGGGTACAGCTTGATGATTCAAATATGTCTCCCATTTTTGCCGACTCACGAAGCCAGTCTTCTTTGTCATGCTGGATGATGCATAGAGAATCAATCCAGATATATTGAAATCCCAGCTGACGAGTTACCATTATTGCGTCTTTGAATGTCTGTGGTAGCTCGTCCATTGGGAGAGCTTGCTTGAAGCGATCAATATTGTCTTTTGTAGTTCGGTTTTTTGGCGTTCTCCCCACCGATGACTCAGTGTGAGATATGAACCACGTTTCCCTCTGGTTTCGGCTAAGAAGGGGCATATTGAACCAGCAGGAGAGCTTACATCGACTAATCGGATAGGCAAAGCAACAGATTCGCAAGATGGATCCGAAACTGAGTTCTGTTTTAACGGGCGACATTTTTTGTGAGTTTTCATACAGTTTTTCAGCCACTTGCGCAGCATAGTATAGTTCCGAGGTGCTGCGCATGCAGTGACGTCTCGTAGAGGAACCATGTCGGGCGAATAGTAATAGGAATCTAGCGGACTATTAGAAATATTTTAGACATAACGAAAGAAATTCACCTTCATATGCGCTAACCTGGATTGTGCTCCCGTCACCAAAATTTCCATATCTCAAAACGGGTTTTGGCCTGGACGTGAAATCCGTCTTATACTCTCCTCGTTTCCAGGACAAGTAGTCGACTGGCTTTTCCAGAGTCTCAAAGTAAGGTAGGTCTTCTATTCCAACTAACTCTCGGCTAACCGCTGGTAGAGAAGGAAGTGAGTCAGATATCGTGTCATAGCTTTTTTCAACTTCATACGGACTCCAAGGACTCTTAATCTGCAGCTTCGAATACATACACACCATCAGCCTACACAGTTTGCATGTCCTACCGGATACAACAACGTCTGTGAAGCGTTTGGGGTGAACGAAGCCATCGAGTAGCATCGTGAAAGTTACAGCCTTGCAAGAACCACAGAGTGGAGAGGTCATATCACATAACATTTTTCTTTGCCTTCTCTTGGTTTCTATCTTTCGGTGTAGTCAGCACTGCACTTTGGCAGGTGGGTACCCTCGCAATGGATAGATGGATACGAGAATTTTGAGATTTAGGATATTTAAAACTTGTTGCTTTTTATAAGGGCAAATAATCAGAATTAAAGGTGGAGGTCGAGTGCGTATTCTTATCGGGTCCGGATAGGTTCCTCTGTCGATGCTTATCGAATGCTAAGAATAGTGGCCAATCACACATCGACACGACGGCCTCGTTATATTTCGGCTTTCTTCTGCACTGTAGACAACAATAAACTCAATTTGGTCGACAGAATCTGATGGTTAGTGTTATAGTATGCGATCGAAGCCATTCCGGGCTATAGTGTGAATATCCACTAGTACTGTTCACTAGGAGGAAGTCATTAAATCCTGTATCTTAGCAGTGGTGCTTCGAATAGGATCAGCATGTATAAGGTTTAGTACGATTATTAGGACGTAGGAGGTCTAACTAAGGAAACAATCGATGTTTTCAATCTACTAGCCTCCCTAGCTATAGTTCCTCGTCACTACTTTCTTTAGCCAAGCCGGATCTTCGGGTCCTTACCGACAAGGCTGGTTATATCACATTGTAACGTTCTATTATCACGTGAGATCTCGACGTCACGTGAACGGGGTTTACTTAGCCTTAGAAGCGTCAAGCAGGTTCTAGTAGAGCGTTATCCTAATCAAGTGATGATATTAGAATATGAGTTAAGCACGAAGCTCTAACATAGGAAAGCTATATGGCTATATAGGTCGTGGTAGTCGTAATTGGACCTTCGGACCCAGGAGCCCTATGCCAAGGCCTGGTCCCCCGGCCCTCGGTCTATCACGTGACTCGTCACATGATCTCGGGTCGTGACACACATGGAGAGGCTATCGCTGATTCAGCGGACTTGAATGGCAAGGTGTGCGATGCAAGCAAACCGCCATCTAGAGACAATAACCTCGCACCTAGTTTAGTGTCACACAACCTCCTCGAACAAGCAGGCTGTGGACCTGCAGCTCCTTCAAATTGCCAGACAGCAAACTTCGATGCTACTCGGTATCGGGGCGAAGCAGAGTTGAGACTCTGCGCCTCTCAAGCATCATGGATTCTTAAACTATCATTGTGGATGAACAGTAGATCGAACCTATCAATATTGCAGTACAACGTGATGAAGTCGAGGAACGTGGTCATGGCCAGCTTCCTCACGGATGAGAGGATTAGGACTTTGACGTAATTGCACTCCAGGAACCTTGGAGGAACAACGATATCAACACGATACACTACTCGTGTGGCTAGCACTTTGGGCTAGCATTTCTGGATCACCCTGAGACAAGGACCTGCTTTCTCATCAACAAGAGGATTCCTCGAGCTAAGTGGACCGTAATTCTCCACTCTCCTGATCTTTGCACCCTCGCCATGGAACATAAAAGCGAGGAAGGAACATACATCCACAACATAGACAATCCCACTATCGACACAGGACAAGCACGATCCCTCTCCTTCGGGAGATCCTTACACAACCAATCGCAGGAGAACAAATTATCCTAGGTGACTTCAACCTCCATCACCCCCCACTGGGGAGGGGAGTCGAGCCCGAGATATGACAACCGAAGCGGATGAGCTGATTCAACTCATGGACGAACACTAGCTGGGACTCATGCTTCTACCCGGCTCAAAGACTTTCGACGAGCGGGGAGGTGTAGCTACAATCGACCTGGTCTTTGGCACGCAATGGGTATAGGACAGATTGGTCTATTGTGGAGTGAGGGAGGACCTTGACCATCAGTCAGACCACCTACCGATGGCAACAACCATCATGACAGATCCTCGTCGTGAGTGTTTTGAACTTCCCCATGCAGCTTTGCGAGAATTCTGAGCTGTCTCGTACGTCCCTAAAGGTTGATAAAGGTACATTGACGTTTCGATCTCTTCGCCCTCTTCTTCATCACATGCGGAAGATGGATCGTATATCATAGAAGGGGGCACACTATAGGACGAACCTAATACTTGCGAGTCGATTGCTGGGGGCCATATACATTGTGTGGGTATCTTAACCTAGAATTTCCAAATGAGTCCACTGTCGGACTAGTCAAAGGACTTGGATCCATAGATTTTTTGAAGCTCTCGTCGAAAGTGTCCCAGGAAATGCCATTTTGAGGGGTAGAGATCCCTAGCGAGGGAATCGGCGATGTCGCATATGCATCGATTGATTCGTTGTCATTTGGCCAATCCAGGATGCTGAGAACTGGCGATGTTGTGTTCCAAGTTGCTGACCTGCGGGGTAATTATACCCCGCACTCATCAGTGAAGTCTATATTGTTAGTCAGCTGAATGCCGTTGAGAGACACACGAACTGATAATGAGAGTCTCTCCTAGTCTGTCTCTCTTGACGTGGTCAAAAACAATATTTCTCTAAAGGTAGTCAGTCTCTAGGGGCGTTTTCAGCGAGCTTGGTATCCAGTGATGCGGGGCGGATGCGAGATACAGTGAAGAGGGAACGTCCGAATATATTCTAGAAAGCTAGCCAACATCTGAAAATATGACCGCAAACTCAGAATTCGATGAATTATCTCTAGTCATGTGCATTAGTGGATACAAATGATTAATTATGCATATCATTGGGTCGAACAATGAGGGCAAAGTCTAATTACTTCTCAGAACAGCCTCCTCACGGGCGTTGTGCCACTGAAGAAGACGCAATGGTCAGCTGTCGGCATGTGAAAGTTCCATAGGGTCCGGCTCTCTGCCTGCATCAAATATGCAGCACTAGTCGCTGTGACTTGCTTAACTTGACCAAGTCCTATAAGATGTGAAGGTCCCTGAGGACGCTGGATAGGTGGCGGGAGGTGTCATTGATAGTTTGGAGAACGTTCTCTTGGACCGTCATGGGTCCGGGGTCGAAATCGAGATGGTGCTGTTCATAAAGGGCCACATCGGCTTCCTCGATGCCGGCACTTCGAATCCCGACTCGCTCTCGCTTTGGTTTCCGTCTAATGTTCCGGGAACGCCCACTCTGCATGAGACTCTGCGGGAACGGGCTATAGAGATGACTTTATCTATCGTCAACGCGTCGCTATGTACACTGCATCGCACTTGCCTATCAATTGTGCAGTAAGGCTTCACCACCCAGTAGTCAACTTGGCCTTCTCTATATTCTATGGTCGAGTAGCTAGGGGAAAGATACTATCAACAACCTCGTTTACGTTGCCTTGAGATCCTTCGCCAAGCCGCTTCACCTTCGTATATCTGATCTCGTTGCCCGGTTTAGGTTGGAAAGGAGTGTTCATCCTGGAGCCAAAAGGGGAAGACAGCGTATTGAACTTGACCTGAAGTTACGTAGGTGAGGCCAATTGAGATACGTTCTGCATTACAACAATAATTCGACCAGTCCTGCCACTAAATAATGACTTGACCTTCATCTCTTGCTCCCTCAGAAACGATATTCTCGCCACCAGGTTTAACAAAAGTCACCCCCTTATACTTCACATCCGCAACACCCTTCCACACCTCAACTGCGGGCACCAAAATCCGACCACACATGTCTCTCCACCTCGCCAATAGTCCTACCCCAGTGCGTCCATCGCGAGTAGATGAAAATCATAATTTGCCATTCCCATATCCACACGCATTTATATCGTTCAATCCACTGCGCTGGGGTTCTCTGATGCTGAAGATGCCTTGTCTTGCTGCTTATCCGCCGGTCGCTGTTGGGCGTCGCTGATCGATTGAGCTGCCTTGAGCTTCAGATTGAACCTCCCTAGACCGAAGTCAGCGAGTGTAACGTTCTGTGGTCACGTGGTGCGCGATATCACGTGAGGAGTTAGTTTAGTCGTACAGTGAGGTGTCAAGCAGATCAGTAGAATGTTATCTTGGCTAAGATTTTATAGGCAAGTTGAGCACGAGGCTCAAATATAGGAAAACTATATGGCTATATAGGTGATCGTGAATCTACAGATCACGGGATCCCTTGGATCTAGGCTAGATCCCAAAGATCCAATCACATGACAGATCACGTGGGTAGTGACAGATGATCTCCCGTATTACTTTCTGAATTTCGTAGAATGGTGCACCTGGATGGTCCCAATGCTCCAGTGAGGGAGGGTAGTATGAATGTCTTCCCACGAACAGCCATTTTTCCTCATCCAGAGCAGCGTCACGTCATTCGGATTTCCTCCTGACGATTAGGTGGCAGGCAGATTACTGCTGACGACCTAAACTGGCCAAGCACATGTACAAATCGCAATGAGCAGCATGTGGAAGCACTCATGTAAGTCCCAGACGAGATCAGAGAGGCTTTTTGAAATTATTTAGTGGGAAAAGCGTAGGTTTGGGATGGCAGTCACATATTTTACTGTGGAGTGAATCTATTAAAGGAGTCTAGATTAGATATCTGACAGAGTGCCTAAATATATTCTTACAATTCATAAATAGCCTGCTGCTCTGCAGGCTCCAATTCGTGGGGTTGAGTCTTCGGCGTTTCTTGTGAAGCTTCCACAACCTGCCCAACCTCTGGCCCTTCTTGGGGATGTTCTGAACTAGGAGGAGCCTCGACAGCAGAAGCCCTCTTCCGTCTGTAGAGGAAGTATCCTGCACCTAGACCTGCAATAACAGCGCCGAGTCCCATACCAAGTCCCACCCCAAGTCCTGTCTTGTTTGTGGTACTCGATCCTTCACCAGCTGATTGACTCGAAGAAGGCGATGCTGAAGGGGTTTGGCTCCCGGAGGTTGGAGTTATTGAAGTGTTTGAGAATGAAGGATTCGAGTAGATACTAGAGGCTGTAGAGCTTTGAACGGCCGTCGTGCTTGAAGATATTGGAGAAGCGACGGCATTGCCTGTGATGTTGATGAATTGACTCTCGAAGATATTCTGGGTTCCGGTTTGGAATAAGCCGAAGAAGAATGTTTCCCCTGCTCGCAGATTGTATTGTGGGTTTCCACCCGATCCACTGAGGTTGACCGTCCATATGAACGAAGTAGCATTCACGAGTTGCTCTATTAAACCTGTCAGCTTGTGCTGCACCTCAAGAGATTATCACTAACTACATACGAGAATTTGGAAGGTATTGGAATGGTAGTGGTCCATCTTGCCAGATTACAAGAGTGACGGTCTCCCAGGTTGTTTCCCATAGTATGTTGATGACGGCTCCAACTGCGAAGGAGCCGTCGACATCTGCATGGTTGAAATCTTGAGGACTGGGGAATATAAACTGATTAGTTGTTGTGCCAGCCACGGCAACAACTAACAGCACATTCAAAAACGCTACGAGGAGCATGAGGCGATTCTCGATAGAGTTTTAGTCGCGTTCACATTCATTCTAGAAACAGAAAAGGAAGAGCGGGTGCGGAAATATGGACTCATCTACTTTCCCGGAATCATTGCTAATTCGCAAGATTAAATGTTGGTGATCCATGTTAGTGATGTACGTTAGTGTTGCAGGTTGGTATTGTTGGTGGCGTTATATGAGAAAACGAATCGGATCAGCTAAATCAAACCCGGCATTAAGCTTCACAGCCCAGCAGAAAAGTTACTCCAGAAGTCCACGATGGAGCGAGCTAAAAACTTCTAAAAAGCTTACCGTCGTCAGCGAAGATAGAGGTCAATACCCAACACTGAGTCTGGTTGTATATGGTCGAGATAATTTATTTTCAAAACGTGGGATTTATGTCGTGTAATTTTAACGTGCCTCGATCATTAAACATGCATCATGAAACGCACTGCATGGGCTGTGCCTGTCAGCAAAGAGGCCTCTCGAATATCAACGCACAAGGATCATAAGCACCGAATTGAACCATTCAACGCAGGGATCTCTGAGGCTGTGGAGTTGGGGTGTACATACGTTCACTAATTCTGGAGTCATGAGTTGGAACTGTGTGGCAGGGCTAAGTCTAATAAAGCAAACGCCCTGCGCTCTGGACTCCGACAAAGGTGACCACGCTTACTATTCTATCCCTAAATGCTTGACGAACTATTCCATTTCTCCTAAACCTTTCCTAGCTGATATCTATGTTCAAATTCCGCTCCTCGATCTTTCGCTTTCTTGTCGTGGCGGTAGTGCTACTCGCCATCGTCCATTTCTACATTTCAGTACCAGTGGAAGATACATATCAATCAACATGGGACTGGAGACTGGAGAGTCATAATGACGATGCATGCAGTCTGTTTTCTGGACTCGAACGCGTTGTGATTACAGTCAAAACTGGAGCCACCGAATCTCTCAAGAGGATTCCCACGCAACTACAAACGTCCCTAAGGTGCGCACCGCACGTTTACGTCTTTTCAGACATGGCTCAAATGATTGGGGAGACACAAGTTTACGATGCACTGGACACAATTCCCACGGAAGTCACGGAGGGAAACTCAGACTTCGACATTTATCGCAAACAGCAGGAACTAGGAGATCCTGCAAAAGTTCCCAGTGTTTTGCGTGATTTTAAAGACCCACGAAACCCCGAGGCCTTGGCAGCATGGACGCTTGACAAATACAAATCCCTCCATGTCGTTGAGAAGGCCTGGGCTCTTCAACCAGATATGGACTGGTACTTCCACATTGATGCTGACACCTATGTCATATGGTCAAGTCTAATATCCTGGATTCAAAGACTTGACGCCCAAAAGGAGTCCTTCATAGGGTCCTTATCCTACATCGTCGGGAAGCCTTTCGCCCATGGCGGAAGTGGGCTACTACTGTCAAATGCAGCAACGCGCAACCTCGTTGTCACTCATAATGGTACTGCTGCATCCTGGGATTACAAAATGCACGAGAATTGCTGCGGCGATTGGGTCCTCGCTCAAGTCTTGAACGATTACGGAATTAAACTCATGAATTCATGGCCCACCCTGAATGGAGAAACACCAGATACGATACCCTTTGCTTCTGATCATTGGTGCCAGCCCGTTGTGACTCTGCACCACATTACCCCTACCGAGGCAGAGCGATTTGGGAAGTTTGAGCAGCGAAGGGAAAATAAAAGTGTATGTACCTCTCTCTTACTCCTTGACCTCTAATAACCTTCGTGCGCATGTAGGCACCGGTGCTTTACGCAGAAATCTTCAAAGATCTTCTATTCGACACTATTCCCGACGAGCTCGCAGACTGGGATAATATGGCCAAAGATGAGGCAGTTTCAAATATTACTTCTGTGGAAGGTTGTATCGAAGCATGCGCAAACAATTCCGATTGCTTTCAATCGCTCTATACTGGTGACGAATGTTCCCTGGGAACGAAAAACTTCAGATTCGGTGAAAAGCACGCGCCTGAGGGCAACAAGAAGTGGCAAAGTAGTTGGAATAGAACTAGGATTGCGGCATGGGTGTCGAAGCAAACGCCTTGCAATAGCGTTGCTTTTCCTTTCCAAGAATGATCAAAGCATATGCTCTCGCACGCGCCGCTTTTGCGCTAAGATCATTCATTCGGCTTCCGCTTCAAAGAGAAGCAGAATTTTGTACCAACTACACGAGAGCGCATGAAGATAAAAGTGGCATATAGAATAGACATGGATGGGCGTTGAAGAATTCAAGCAATGGGTGGGAATTGGAGGGGTATGGGGATATGGGGGTCATAATAACTCGCAGTAGTTGAGATATTATGCTGGATGCCAGTCCACCAGATCCACAACGATATATGAAGATGCTGACCTGACAAAAGTAGAAGTCATGTACATTATACACAATCATAGAAATTTTTTGCTCGACATTTTAGTCGTTACTTTCTGTGTATGTCATTGTATATTATTGTGTTCACGCTAAAAGGTGCTCCATTTCTTGGATTGTTCGCCCACACGGTCTGCTCAGCGATTTTTTGACTAAACACTTAAAAACAGAAAAATAAGCACTAACCTTAAAAAGCATAAACTCATCAAGAGAATTAGAGCGCGTGAAAATATTTGTATTCTCTTCTTCATTATAATTGATTACTGTATTACATTTTTATTCTTTAAAGTAATGTCGATAGCTTCGCGGCATAGATCGGGAAAGGCCTCGGGAAAGGATACTACTCAAGACAACTGGCCCAGTTCTAGTATTAATCCCAAACCTGTCCAGTCAAAATCTTTAGGAATTAAATCCTTAGATAAGAATTCGTGGCCAGAAACGGCGAAGTGGCGGGATTCCCGCATTTTAGCACATATGCTTATTAGAAGTGAGTATTATAAATCTTGGGACCTATTTTAGCTTATGTCTCACAAGACTGCCTCTGCCCAGAATCTCTGTTAATTTTAATTCGCAATACCCCTTTCACAAAATATAATACAAATAATTTCATTTTGTCCTGCATGTACAGAAACAATCCCCAATCATGGCTCCAAGCTTCGCGCGCGAGTTTAATCCACCGCAGACAACAAAATACAACCAGAGTACGTGTTTTTCCTTTCTACGCAACCATACGAACGGACTTTAAATTAACATCCTAAAGAAACCAAAAAATGCACTATCGAAGCCTTCCTAGCAGGCAAAGACCCCTACCGCGTTGTACCGGAAAATCAGCTGCCCACACCGTGGAGATTCGCCGCCACAGATCCTTCCACAAAACTCAGCTCGATAATGACAAGCGAACACTTCCGCTCGAGAATCCAGTACGTTTTAAAGAAGTACGATATTATAGCTGAGCGGTTGGAGCCTTTTCAGATCCTCGGAAGACCCGGTCCTAATACGCCTCCCGTCGATATACTTTTCATCTCTACAAATGATGAAGATACTACGTACTGGGTGGATGCAGTGTCTCAACTTCTCACCCTTTTCAGAAAAGAGGGCTTTGCTGAGAGCAAGATCAAAATCGAAATCAGAAATCCTACCAAAATGTGAAGGACCGCGTCTACCCCTGTCGTAGTCATCCGCCACTTGTGAGGTTATATAAAGGGATAGAGAAAAGGCTTGGGAGGCTGTTGAAAAAGGAATTCGGGAAGAAGACGTGGTTTGCTTTCCATCTCGTGTCAATGGGGGAAACAGGCATGTCATCTCGAAGACGACAAGAAGCGAGAATTTGAACGGAGCTTCAATTTACGATAGGTATAAGTGTACTTCCGGAGACTAAAGCAAAATTTGAGGAAATTGAAAAGAATATTTTAACTCTGATTTGGAAGGAGAAGGTAATATACCTATAGTTACATAGTGATTTAGATCTTTTAAGTGGTCTAGAGCTCTCCCTTTAAATCAATATCCGGTACCAGTATATAAATTCAGTCAACGAAGCTGAGTTATTTTGCTACTGCGAAATACTATAAGTTTAACTGGATCAGGAACCCGGTACTCAGAAAGTACTGTACCGACTAATAACTATAAGAAGTCACGAAGCGTACTATACCAAATGGCGAACTCTCTGCGCGGTATCGATACCGACGATGCCGAACAAATTTGGAAACAAGCCAGCCCTTGCGGAAACAGACACAAATGTGCTGATGTTACCGCTGACACAAGCGGAGATGGGTCTTTTCCCTGACTCACTACAGTGAATACCGTAGGCGCAAAATTATTTACGTTTATTTAATCCCAAGCAAAGATAAACACGAAAGATTTAACAGCAGCCAGATAATAGATGACAACTCATCACTTGACAGCACACCTATTAAAAACGACCTAAAAGCCACGCATGATATCTTGCTCTTCTAAGGGTCACCACGGCTTAACAACCTCAATGAAAAGAAGACGTCGAAAACTCAAATTTTGCACGAGCTCAATGCCCGAAAGCTTCGCCATGCATACAAATACGCCGCAGTCAATTATGTTTAGTGTTTAAAGAGACATTCGCTACGCTACTTATATTATTTCTTGGGCGGTGAGGAAGATCGTAGTATTTGCTTCCTGTACCCACTGTAACACTTCGAAACAAGCAGACAATCACCAAGTTATAGATACAGGAAAGTTTATAGAATGGAAGAAGTCTAAGATAAAGATTGATTTTAATTTTGGTAAAAGTTCCTTATCATAGAAAGGTGTCGATTCTTTGAAGTGTTGTGAGTGACATAGCGACACGCAGTGTGGTAAATAGTATATGGTCGTATTACGGTGGCTGATATTAAAGCTTTTTTACCACCCCCTGTACAGTACTAAACCTATACTACTCACGGTGTATAGTATAGCTAAAATACGTATTACTAGCAATATACTATAATATAGAGCACGTGATATATAGAGACCTTAAATACGGTATAAATTGTTGTTTTTAGAAGTAATATCCTATTATAGGCCTATAATATAAAACTATACTCTTATTTTGGAAAGAAATAGCTTAGAATAAGTGTTTATTCTCTATAACGTGATGTTTCGTATGAAATATAGAGATTATAAGGCTAAAAAGAGGGGGATTAAAGGTAGGGCTTCCGTATATTAGTATACTTCCGTAAATAGTACGTATTTATAAAAATAATAACTATTTTACGTATTAAATCACTAATAATTACCTTAGTGTCGTATAGATTTCATGATACGCATCACTATAGTGGGGCGTACCTTAAAATACGGAAATACTAATTACTTTACTGGCCGCACGGGCTGTAGCTCAATTAAAAGAATAAAACATCAACTCAACTCTTAACTTACTAGCGACCTCAAACAGTAACCCAAACCGCGATTAGAATATCTATATCTACTCCCCGTCCGAAAACTATTAATTCTAACTAAATAACATTGCCTTCCACCACCTGACCTTCGCTCTTTCCCTTTCCTCAATTATTAATGCCGAGTAATTTTGAAACAACCGAACATTTCAACCCTGACAGCAGCGACTTAAATAACAATGTCTCTACCTTACCTCGTCTAAGGATATATTCACAACTTTCAAGAACACATCGCAGGCCTCTTAACTTTTCTTAACACTAGTATAGTCTATTAGAGAACAAGAGTCTATAGTTATATTTTTAATGACTGAAGGCACTGCTAATCCCAATGAAAACTTTTCAAACTCAAGAGTGCTTAGATTGTTCTGACTGTCTCTCGTTAATGATAGGTTTTGTATTCCTCTTGGTTAGGAAGCCTAAAAGGCAAAAGAGTATCTAAGCATGTGGCTATACTTGTCTAAACACGAAAGATTAAATGGCCAAGACCTGAATTATTATTCGTTTAAAATATAAATTATCTCTATTAGTCTCTTTTCTACCCTAGTCAAGCTCAGCCTTTAACCTTCAACCTTACCCCCACTTCTTACTTCTTACTTCTTAAAGCTAAAATTTCTATAAAATATAAATACTCTCCCTTGTCATAGCTCTATATATTAGTAACAACAATTCAACATTAAATTGGGCGTGTATCGTCCCTCTCCTTAGTCTACAGTCACAGGGCTAGAACCTATACCCGTTACATATCATATCGAACCCGAGATGTCTAACCACACGGAAGTGATCCAACCTTCTATCTGCTCCCTAAAAAACAGCGACAGAAAGAAAGAATCAATAGCGCGACTGTGAATGACGACACAGCCCCCCTCCCCCTACGATAGCACTCCTGCCTACATCCGCACTTTTTCCTTTTCCCCGGTTGACCTAAGTACAAATAAAGATCTCAAAAACCAATACATTCACAAAAAACTTGGTATTGCCTTTCCCTAGAATACAAGTTAAAGAGCCATCTACTACCTACTTCTGCATTTGTCCGTCGGACTCCATCTACGCAAATCACAACCTATTGCTACAAATGTGTAATCTGTCTACAGTTTGCTCTTACGACCTTTGCTTTATATAAGATATCAAAATTCACTCCCTTCCCCACCTCTCCTCCTCTTCTCTCTTCTCTCTTCTCCCGTCTCCTTATTCATCTTATCCCTTGTTCCTCTTCTTTTCCCTCTTGTTAAGAAAGTATAAAAAGCCCCTCCTGCCCCCACACCACAAAGCAGCGAGCACAACAACTCTTTTCGAAAGCGCGAAATATCACTCCCGAGTCCCGAGCCTCCCTTCCTTACCGCCAAATCCACAGCCGACTGAACCTAAAACCCATTCAACACCCAATCACTCCTCCTCCCGTTACGAACCATACTGCTTCTCTTCTCCTGTGCTCCTTTCACAACACAGCAAGTCGAGCCAAACATTTGACAGCACAACTCTCCCTAACAGCATACCCTCCCTCCCCCACAAAAC